>UCOH01012268.1:0-16248 GCA_900474275.1 Synergus japonicus
AATGAAGACATCAGCCAAGGCAAGATCAGCGTTAGGTTTGTTGAAGAACATCTGGTCCCAATTGCTCTCGATGCCTGATTCCGCAAACTTCAATGCTATTTCTTCAAAACGCTTTACATATGGAGATGCTGTTTCCATATAATGACATTTCATGAAGCTACTCAAGCTATCGCTGACAATTCTCATAGCTGGCTCACGAACTTGATCTCTGTGGCGCTGAATCAGCCACTTCGCAATCGTTTCCCTCATGAAGCAGGTGATGTTCTTATGTCTTACTAAATACTGAAGACATTCAGAATCTATAATGTTTTGCCTATCTGCCTTTTCGAAAAGGCGAATTATGTTATCATCATTTATATTTGAAATAAATGCAAAGGCATTTGGTTTTAGTAATGGTTTCAAATCTGAAGAAATTAATTGATCTATTGTGTTTATTAAATCTGTAGACTCCTTTTGCAAACTGATACTAGTAAATGCTGTAAAAATGACGGAAGAGTGCAGAAAAAAAGAAATAAGCATCGCAGCAAGGACGATTCTTTCTGCCAAAACAATAGGTTCTCGTGGAATTGATAATCCTAGTACTATTCTGATCAAGTCTTCCAAGTTCCAGTATCGATTGTCGAAGTGCAAAAGTCGTGTCACCAGCCAAATGAAAATTATCAGAGTCAAGAGCACCATCAAGTTATACAACTTCCAATGAGTTGAGAGCCTGGCATTTTGTTCTTTTAGAATGGGAACTACTGCTACGTAATGTAACTGTCGAATACCTATAGTCTTTTCCATTATCTCTTCCGCGCATTTTAAAATTGATGCAGATTGAACGCCAATAAATTGTATTTCATTGTGCAAGAGTGAATGGAAAAAACCAGCGTTATCCTCTTTTCTGCAACTCAATCTATCCCAAATTGTATTGTTGGAAAGAACTCTCAATACCTTGAAATTCATAGCATCGGATAAGGAATTCATCAGGCGTACATCAGGTCCATCTATATTGACAATATCCCCGGTTGAATTGCAAGTAAAGATGACATGGGGCGGAAGGTGAAAGAGTCCAACTTTCATTCCGTAACTATGTAAGTTGCGCAGTTTATCAGGAAACAGTTCGGATCTCGATGAGTAGTTCTGTTTCGTAAAAGTGTCATTGAACGGATTGAAATGATGAATTGCTGCTACTCGACGCTCTTGATGATAATCTATGAGTGGATTTCCTTTTCTGACATTCCTTTGAAATTCCAGGATCGTCACATCAAGAAACTTCTTGAACCACATGAATTTGAAGAAAGTCTTATAACTTGTCATCTCTTTAACTTCTGTAATAATCAGAACCTTCGGTCGTCTTTTTGCTCCGCCAAGTTTGGTCATGAAGTTGATTAGCCTTGATAATTTTTCTAGAACACGATCGGAACCAGAAGATGTGATTACCGCAAAGAGCGTTTGTCTAGGATTGCTGAACGATCGAATCGATGATAGGAAGAGAGCTTTCTTCTCTGTTGCATTTCGGAAGGTGACTTCCAATGTTGGGAAGGTTTTTTGCAGGTTTTGAACAAGGTGTAGAGCTGGTACCTTCTTGGCATCATCAACCAGCAACAAGATTTGATTAATTTCTGTATCATCTTTAATATGTTTTAGCAAATGTGTTATTGAGTTGTGATCTGTTGTGTTTTCAGATTCGTGAATGTTGATAAGTAGGCAGAAGCAGAAGGTCAACACGATCTTTGAAACCCACTTCATCTTGATGAAACTTGGAATTTCATTACATTTGGTTGAGGATACTGCACTACCTACTATGGAATGGTTTCAACCTGTGGCCTGGATTATATAGTTTCCATTATCTGTCATCTGCTCCAGATTTGTAAAAGCAATTCCTTGCACACAACACTCGCTATTTAACTGAAGCATTAGGCAGAAAGGTAAAATCCATTATTTTTTAGACGTATAATCAGCCAGCACGTTATCTATTTTTCACATTCGAGATTACGTAGAATTTTGATATTGATTTTGAAAAATCTACTTTTATACATTGAATATATATATATATATATATGACATACATATATGTATACACTGAAATTTATGTCAATACTTATAGGCATTCACTTATTTTCCAAGGCAAAGAAAGTCTTTCAAACGACTTGATTGACCTCAAATAGGTCTTCAAATTTCCTTGATTCTGACATGCTGCAGTCTAATGGACCTCGAATTTGGTCTCAGCGACCTTCAAAACGTATGAAAACTGTAGTCAAGTTCCACGAAGACACATTTTCGTATTTTTGCAATCGTCATTCGAACTATCAAGTTATTAACTTAAATTAACCAAGAATTGACCTTTTGGATCCTCATAAATATAAAAATGAATACCAGATCTGGACGTAAAATTTCCCGCTCTTTCCGAATCTGTAATCAAAAATCCATTTTTTGCAATATTTACAAGTTTGACCTTGAATTGACCTTGATAGTGATTCGATAGGGTAAACGGACATCAGAATCAGACTCAGCGCGTCGTAAAACGTAAGGGTATATGGGTCTTCCTTTCTGTAACAGACCTTTTTTGTGTGGGCCGGTGTTATAAATCGTCAGAACACAAACCCTCAATCACTTGGCGTTGACATTCTTAGCCTTCTTCTTTGCAGATATTTATGGAAGGAGTGATAGCAGGTTTTATTACCTTCTGGAGGAAAAGTAGTTGTAAACATCGCCGGATCACTAGGCATCAGTATAACTATAATTTATTGGCGAAAATCAATTTGGAATCAAACGGATTCCAGATTCGGATCCAGCGTCCGTTAAAACCATAGATATGAGAGTCACCGTCTGTCAATCGATTTTTTTGCCGATTTGACCTTCAAATGTCCTTAAATTTGACGCGATGTTGTGAGCCTGTGTTATTATATTTATTGAACAACAATACATTTTAGTACACGAAGCAATAAGTTATTCATTAATTATTCTGTTTTCTACAAAAACCTACGATCAATAGAATGAGGTACATTCTTAAAATTATTTAATAAATACCCATAACTTGACAGCAAATAACGTCTGTTTGTTATTTGTTTTAAAACTTGAATCCCAATTTCGGATAAAAGTGATCTCTTCGAAATGAATTGCATAGATATTAATGAAAAAACTTCTTGTAGAAGTAAACTGCAACTTCTCCAATGTAAGCAAGCAAGGAAAATGTGTATCCGAAGATAAGTACAAACATAATGTTGATCCGAATCTGATCATTGGATTCCACAAGATCTGAAATCAATGTATTAGCCAAGACAACATCAGGTTTGGGTTTGCTGATGAACATCTTGTACCACCTGCTCTCGATACCTGCTTCTGCTAGTCTCAATGATGTTTCTTCAAAACGCTTTACATAGGGAGATGCTGTCTCCATAAAATAACCCTTTCTTAAAACGAACAGCCGATCTTTAAGGATCCGCATAGCTGGTTTACGATGTGCATCTCTCTGCTGATGAATGAGCCATTTAGCTACGACACCCCTAAGAAAGCAAGTAACGTTCTTATGCTGTCCTAAATACTGAAGACATTCAGTATCAGTAATACTTTGGTGGACTGTTCTTTCCAAAAGACAAAGTAATTTTTTGTCTGCGTATTTTGTTAAGTACCGATGTATTGATGGTATTAGTATAGGTGCCAGATCAGACGAGATTAAATCATCGACGGTTTTTATTTCTAGATCAGATTCCTTTTGCAAATTGACAATCGTGAATGCTGTAAAAATGATCGTAGAGTTCAAGAAGAAGGAAACAAGCATCGCACCAAGGACGATTCTTTCAGCCAGAACACTAGGCTCTCGTGGAATTGATGATCCCAGTACTACTCTCATTATGTCATGCATGTTCCAGTTTTCATGGTCAAAACGCAGAAGTCGGGTCATCAGCCAAATTATAATAATGAGACCTAGAAGTGATCCTAAGTTATAGAACTTCCATTGAGTTGATAGATCTTCATTTTGTAGCTTCATAATCGGAACTACTGCGACATAGTGAATAGGCCAGATGCTTGTCGACGCTTCCAACACTTTCCGCAAACAGAGGTAAGTTGTCGGTCCTTGAACACCAATAAATTGTATGTCATTATATACGAGTGACTTAAAAAAGCCGCTGTTTTCCTCTTTCCTGCAACTAAACTTATCCCAATGCGTGTTGTTGGAGAGAGCTCTCGATAATTTGAAATTGGAATCTTCGGATAAGGAATTCATCAGGCGTACATCAGGTCCATCTATATTGATAATATCTCCTGTTGAATTGCGAGTAAAGGTGACAAACGGCGGGTAGTGGAAGAGTCCAACCTTTATTGTGTAACCATGTAAATCCAACAGTTTATCAGGAAAGAGGTGTGATCTCAATGAGTACTTTTTCTTCACGAAACTGCCATTGAACGGATTGAAATGATGTTGATTTGTCGCTGTTTGAAGCTCTTGATGTTGATGTTCCAGGACTGTCACATCAAGAAACTTCTTGGACCACATGAATCTGAACAAATTCTCATAGCTTGTCATCTTCTTAACTTCTATGATAATCAGAACCTTCGGACGCCTTTTAACACCAGAAAGTTTGGTCATGAAGTTGATTGGTCTTGATAAACTAGCTAGAACTTGATCAGAACTTGAAGATGTGATTACCACAAAGAGCAGTCTTCGAGGATTGCTGAACGATTGGAGCAGAGTTAAGGAATTAGCTTTTCTCCGTGTTGCATTTCGGAAGGAGATTTCCCACGTTGGGAAGGCTTTTGGCAGGTTTTGAATAAGGTGTGGAACTGGTACCTTCTTGGCATCATCAACGAGCAACAAGATTTGATTAATTTCTGGATCATCTTTAATTTGTTTCAGCAAATGTGTTGTTAAGTTTAGTTCCGTGGGATTTGTTGTTTCGTGAATGTTGATTAGTACACAGAAGGTAAGGGTCCACACTATCTTTGAAAACCACTCCATCCTGCTTCAAGTTAAACAGGCGAGTTGGTACTTCTTACTCGTCTTCTCTTTATTTTTACACCCTTTTTTTGCAAATTGTGAGTGATTGGTGTGTGATTATTCTTTTGTGCTTACACGATTGTGCTAAATATTTTAATTCATCTCTCCTGGACATGAACCCTGTATTTTGAGCATTGTGATCACTTTTTAGTGCTGGGCTTTAACAACTACTGATTGGTTTCCACCTATGTCCTAGACTTTGTAGTTGCCACAAGGGCTCTAACTCCAAACCTGAATTATTGGAAGACAGTATCCACAACACTTACCCTATAAGTAAGTCCTTCATCAAGCTAAAAGGGAGCATTATTTGTTCTAGATAAGCTATCTTATTTCTAGTGTCAGTAGCTGATTACATCTCTAACAAATAATGGATTTTACCTTTCTGCCTAATGTTTCAGTTACTTAGCGAAAGTGTTGTGTGCAAGAAATTGCTTTTACTTACATATCTGAGTAGAAGGCAGCTAGTGGAAACTATATAATCCAGGCCAAAGGTTGAAATCATTCCATAGTTGGTAGTGCAGTATTCTCAACCAGATGTAATGAATTTCCAAGTTTAATCAAGATGAAGTGGGTTTCAACGATCGTGATGACCTTCTGCTTCTGCCTACTTATCAACATTCACGAATCTGAAAACACAACAGAACATAACTCAACAATACATTTGATAAAACATATTAAAGATGATACAGAAATTAATCAAATCATTGGAAGTTGTATAACTTGATGGTGCTCTTGACTCTGATAATTTTCATTTGGCTGGTGACACGACTTTTGCACTTCGACAATCGATACTGGAACTTGGAAGACTTGATCAGAATAGTACTAGGATTATCAATTCCACGAGAACCTATTGTTTTGGCAGAAAGAATCGTCCTTGCTGCGATGCTTATTTCTTTTTTTCTGCACTCTTCCGTCATTTTTACAGCATTTACTAGTATCAGTTTGCAAAAGGAGTCTACAGATTTAATAAACACAATAGATCAATTAATTTCTTCAGATTTGAAACCATTACTAAAACCAAATGCCTTTGCATTTATTTCAAATATAAATGATGATAACATAATTCGCCTTTTCGAAAAGGCAGATAGGCAAAACATTATAGATTCTGAATGTCTTCAGTATTTAGTAAGACATAAGAACATCACCTGCTTCATGAGGGAAACGATTGCGAAGTGGCTGATTCAGCGCCACAGAGATCAAGATCGTGAGCCAGCTATGAGAATTGTCAGCGATAGCTTGAGTAGCTTCATGAAATGTCATTATATGGAAACAGCATCTCCATATGTAAAGCGTTTTGAAGAAATAGCATTGAAGTTTGCGGAATCAGGCATCGAGAGCAATTGGGATCAGATGTTCTTCAACAAACATAACGCTGATCTTGCCTTGGCTGATGTCTTCATTTCAGGTGTGGAATCCAGTGATCAGATTCGGATCAACATTATGTTCGTACTTATCTTCGGATACACATGTTCCTTGCTTGCTTACATTGGTGAAGTTGCAGTTTATTTCTACAAGAAGTTTTTTCATTAGTATATATGCAATTAATGAATCAGGTCGAAGAATTTTTTGCAGGCAGTTGAGAAATAGATTAAAAAACGTGAATATGGTCGGAACTATAAGTGTAGAAAATAGAATTATTAATGTGTAACTTTTATTGTAACTTATAGCTTCGTGTACTAAAATGTATTGTTGTTCAATAAATATAATAATTGTTAACTATCTTTATTTAATTTCTCAGTCCTATTTAAATTGCCATCAATTTTATATTTATATTTTATTTTTGTATGATTTATATTTTTATGTTTTACACTCGTTAGTAATAATTTCCCTCAAACATCTAACTAAGTAATTCAATTTTCTAGCGGCATCGATTTTCGTTAACTTTTTTTTGTATTTACCTTGGAAAATAAGTGAATACCTGTAAGTATTGACATATATGTCATATGTATTGATATATATTTCAATGTGAAAATATAAAAGTAGGTTTTTCAAAATCAATATCAAAGTTCTACGTAGTACCTAATCTCGAATGTGAGAAATATATAAAAGAAGTATTTTTTATCCACGTTTTATTACTTCCAGTCGCTGAATTTTCAAGATACGTTTATTTAATTTTGGATTTAATACTTTTACCGATTACCAGATTTTTAAGTAAACCGTCTTATCTTCACTTATTTCATGGTCAGTACTTAAAATACGAATGTTCAAAAAATTGTAAATACGTTCATTATTTTATTGTTTTAGTTTATCGTTCATTATTCATTATTTTATTTCGCAATAGCAGAAAGTATATATACTAGCAATACGTATTTAAAAAATCATAGTTTTTCTGAAATTGTTAAGGATCAACATTTATAGCAAAATGAGACTCATTATTGCTGAATTGTTCCTAACGCTGGCCGTTTTCTTTCATTCTATTAGTAAGCATAAAAGAAGACACCGCCTCCCCCCTTATTGTATGTAATTTTCGGTTTGGAGAAATAATATGATATGGAACTTCTACAAATATAAAAATTCTTAAATCGAGTCTATTTTAATTTCTGGGAGTTATTTGTTTAATTTGCGAATTTCCAAAAATTACGTATATGATTGAAATACCCCCCCCCCCCGTACCATAACAATTATATATCATTAAAATTCTTCAATTTTTATTTCTTCTTGCAGGATTAAGTTCGCAGTCTGATTTTCCCAACGATCCTTCGCCACCTCGTCCTCATCATAAACGAAGACCTATAGCGACGGATCGGTTTCCTCTTCCGCTCCCTTATTATTATGCCTCAAATCATCAGAATGCTGAAATTCGATCGCGCCTTCATCCGAATGCACATTCAATAATAAACGAAGATCGTATCTTTCTTGGAATGGCCGAAGGGAACCAATATCACCCAATAGTTGTTAATGGCCACACTCTTGTCATTGACTTAAAGAATCGCAAGTACGTCCGTCTTACCCAACCGGAAATCATGGAACTTACACACCAGGTCTCCCCCGAACATGGCAGACATCCTTCTCCAACTTATAATGGGTAGGAGAAAGAAGGGATTAATCAGAATTCAAAAATATATAACTTTTATTTAGAAGACGTTATAAATAAAAGTATTTAAAAAGTAAATGAGTTCCAAATGTAGCAATTGGTTTCGATTTCATTTAATCGTATCATGCTTTTTACTTATTCATATCCACAGTAATTACACTCGAAGTCCACAATCGTAAAATCCCCAATAGTCAGAGCTGGATTTACAAATTTAAATAAATATAGCCCTGGGCCACTGATTATCTTAATTCGGCTCTGCCAATAGTAAAAAGACTCCAAGGTACGCAAACCCCGATTCTACCAACCCCGATTCTAGTCTCGTTCTATGATGAGGGCGTCAGAAGCGCGGCAGTACCATAGTCAGTGTCGGATCATGGGGGGGGGGGGGCTCGTTGGTGTTGAAGCACCGGGTTCCAGTTCTCCAAGGAAAAAATATAATATACAGTAAAATAACCCGGTTATACAGAAAAACATAATAAAGGATAGAATTTCAAATGGAATCTGACGAAATATTATTTAAAAATACATATGCACAATTTAAATTGCCAGGGGCGTACAGATGTTTCGCTGGGCCCTGAGTAGAAGAGAGATGTGGGACTCTTTTTCTCTTTCCTGATTTCTTTTTTTTTTTTCTACCACGCGGGGCCCCCCACTTGCGCTGATTATTTCTGCAATAAATAATACTTATTTCCACGTTTTACTTTTAGTCATTGCATTTTTCAGGCATGTTTATTGGATTTTTTTATTTCATGTTTTTACCGATTACTAAATCCTTAAACCGTGTTATCTTCACTTATTTTGTGTTCAGTTTTATTGCTCAAGTATGTGACATGACTCAAATATTTAGAAAGCTTTCCAAATACGTGTATACTCATAGTTTCATTTCATAATAGCATCAAGTATATATACTATGCACCTAAAAATGGATCGTAGTGTTTCTGAAATTGATAAGGATCAACATTTATAGCCAAAATGAGACTCATTGTTGCTGGATTGTTTCTGGCACTAGCCGCTTTTCTTCATTCTGTTGGTAAGTATAAAATACTTGATATATTTTGAAGCATATAATATAATATATATATAATATACATTTAATAACATATGGACAACTTCAAGCACTTTGGAAAAATTGAACCTTCGTATCTTTACTTTGACTTAATCCCTCCCACCAATGTTACATCCCTCCTCTAATATATAAATTTGTAATTTAGTTTATGAACGAAAACTAATTTATGTTATTAAAACGATTCAAATTCTTCAATTTCTATTTCTTCTTGCAGAATTAAGTTCGCAGACTGATTTCCCCAGGGATCCTCCGCCACTTTCCACACTGAAAGGACGAACATTTTCAATGGCGCATCAGTTTCCTCTTCCTGCACCTTATTATTATGCCTCAAATTATCGGATTCCTGAAATTCGATCACGTCAACACCCGAACGTACATGCAATAATAACCGATGATCGTATCTTTCTTGGAATGGCCGAAGGGAACCAATATCACCCAATAGTTGTTAATGGCCACACTCTTGTCATTGACTTAAAGAATCGCAAGTACATCAGGCTATCTGAGTCGGAAGTCTCCGAACTTGTACGTGATATCCCTCCCGAACACGCTTCAACATCACAGAGTCATGGGTAGGAAAAAGAAGCGATTAATCGATAATCGAAATTCAAAAATGTATATCTTTTATTTATAATACCATTAAAAGTAAAATTAATAAAGAAGTAAATGAGTCTGCAGTCAAAAATCAATTTTTTGCAATATTTACCAGTTTGACCTTGAATTGACCTTGATAGTGATTCGATAGGATCAAGTGGACCTCTGATTGATCTATGAGATCTTGATTGAAAAAATTTGATGATACCATATCTGGACGTAAAATTTCCCGCTCTTTCCGAATCTGTAATCAAAAATCCATTTTTTGCAATATTTACCAGTTTGACCTTGAATTGACCTTGATAGTGATTCGATAGGGTAAACGGACATCAGAATCAGACTCAGCGCGTCGTAAAACGTAAGGGTATATGGGTCTCCTTTCTGTAACAAGACCTTTTTTGTGTGGGCCTGTGTTATAAATCGTCAGAACACAAACCCTCAATCACTTGGCGTTGACATTCTTAGCCTTCTTCTTTGCAGATATTTGTGGAAGGAGTGATAGCAGGTTTTATTACCTTCTGGAGGAAAAGTAGTTGTAAACATCGCCGGATCACTAGGCATCAGTATAACTATAATTTATTGGCGAAAATCAATTTGGCTTCTTGGAAAACGTGCAATCTTCAAGTTGGAAATCATCAGTCTTGGAAAATGGGTGAAATTATTAAGGAAACAAAGTCCCCTTTTCAATATAAATACAAGAGAATCTTCGCCAAGCAGTCAGTCCATGAGTCAGTCTATCAGCTGATCGATTCACTATTTAAATATAGCTCCGATCAATTGGGAGAAATGGAACAAGTTCTCCATTATTGAAAGTATTTGTCCAGTATAAAGTTACCCAATGTGTCTTTAGTATTTTTCCTTATTTCGGACCCTTGAAGTGGGTCTACAATTCTGGAGACCTGGAACAAAGATATCAACATCCTAAAAGTAGAATTGGATCCATAATCAATTGCGAAATGCAATAAGGACAAGGTTCAGAAGCTATGTAGATAATTATCAATTAGTAGCAGTTTATAGAACAAATCACCACAGTTAACCGGAGTTATTGTACCTGAGATAATTATAGTCAGGTGGTACTGTGTTTGAGTAACTATGTAGATCAACTATGTAGCTTGTGGAAGCTAGAGTCCACGACATAGTTTAGGACCGTTATTAGCTGAAGGTCTTTCATACAGTAAGCTCTGTTCACATAAAGTGATATCTGCCTGAGTTTGAAAGTCAATCTTAAATCCACGATGAATAGGATGTCAAAGGTAGTCTGTTCGCTCTTCTTTTTTGCAGTTATCAACATCTATGAATCAAGAGATCCCGCTGATCCAGACATAACAACAGCGCTAATAAATTATGTGAAAAAAGACACAAACATTTATCAAATCGTGTTACTCTTTCAGAACGATCTGAAGATATCTACGGAAAACGTTATTCAAAACCTGCCAAAAAGCATTCCAACATGGGAAGTCTCCTTCCGAAATGCAACAGGAGAGAAAGGTCTCTTCTTTTCATCAATGCGATCGTTCAGCCATCCTCGAAGAACGCTCTTTATGATAATTACCTCTTCATGTTCCGATCAAGTTCTAGCCACATTATTAAGGCCAATCAACTTCGTGACTAAACTTTCAAGAGCAAACAGACGACCGAATGTTCTAATTATGTTAGAAATGAAAGGAAATGGAAATGCAACTTATGAGGCTTTGCTCAGATTCATGTGGTTCAAGAAGTTTCTTGATGTGACGATCCTGGAATTTCAAAGGAATGTCAGAAAAGGAAATCCACTCATAAAATATCATCAAGAGCGTCAAGAAGCAGCAATTCATCATTTCAATCCGTTCAATGACACTTTTACGAAACAGAACTACTCATCGAGATCCGAACTGTTTCCTGATAAACTGCGCAACTTGCATAGTTACGGAATGAAAGTTGGACTCTTTCACTTTCCGCCACATGTCATCTTTATTCGCAATTCAACCGGGGATATTGTCAATATAGATGGACCTGATGTCCGCCTGATGAATTTCTTATCCGACGCTATGAATTTCAAGGTATTGAGAGTTCTCTCCAACAACACCCACTGGGATAAGTTTAGTTGCAGAAAAGAGGAAATCGCCGGATTTTTGCGTTCACTTTTGCACAATAAAATCCAATTTATTGGTGTTCAAGGTTCGTCAGGTTTAACATGTGCGCAACAGATGATGGAAGCTTCTAAAACTATTTGGAAGATAAACTATGTAGCAGTGGTACCAATTCCAGAAGATCAAAGTGCCAAGCTCTCAACTCATTGGAAGTTGTATAACTTGATGGCGCTCCTGACTCTGATCATTTTCATCTGGCTAATCACACGACTTCTCCACTTTGACAATCAATACTGGAACTTGGAAGACTTGATCAGAATAGTACTGGGTTTATCAATTCCATTAGAACCTAGTGTTTTGGCTGAAAGAATCGTCCTTGGTGCGATGCTAGTTTCCTTCCTTCTGCACTCATCTCTCATTTTTACAGCATTTACTAGTGTCAATTTGCAGAAGGAGTCTGCAAATGCAATAAACACAATGGATCAATTGATTTCTTCAGATCTAAAACCGTTACTGGATCCATCTGTTTATAAGATCTTCTCAAATTTCTCGGACCAGAAGATAGTTCGTCTTTTGGAAAAGGCTGTTCAGCGAAACATTACGGATCATGAATGCGTTCAGTATTTAGCAATATATAAGAACGTCACTTGTTTTCTCAGAGATACCATGGCTAAGTGGCTGATCCAGCGCCACAGAAACCAAGATCGTGAGCCACTTATGAGAATTGCCAAGGATAACATACAAAACTTCGTGAATGATATTCTTTTGGAAGCAGCATCTCCTTATGGAAGACGTTTTCAAGATATATCGTGGAAAATGGTGGAAGCAGGTATCATGAGTAGGTGGAACCAGATGTTCTTCGAGACACCCAAACCTGATGGTGCCTTGGCTAATATCATGATTTCTGATGCTGTTCAATCCAATGTTCAGATTCGGATCAACATTATGTTTGTACTTGTCTTTGAATACACTTGTTCCTTGCTTGCTTACTTTGGTGAAGTTGCTGTTTACTTCTATAAGAAGCTTTTTGATTGAGGTATGTGGAGTTCGTTTGGAAGTGGAGATCACTTTAATCCAAAGTTGGTATTCAAGCTTCAAACAATTCAAATACAACCCAGAGGAAAAAAAGACTTTCAGCAGCTCATCCAGAAAATTATTCACAATTTTTCTGAAATTAGGATCAACATTTATATCTAAAATGAGAATCGTTATTGTTAGATTATTCCTAAAGCTGGTTGTTTTTTTTTAATTCTATTGGTAAGTGTAAATTTTAAAATAATAAAATCTACGGATTTCTCAACATTTTAAACGAATAGGTAATACATATTCTTCAGTGTAATTAATCTTAAAGAAATTTCCATAAAATACGTTATCAATTTTGGGGCAAGGTTTATAACAAAAGAATTTTTTTATTTATCTATATTGCCTGCGTTGCCAAAGGAAATCTAAAAATCTCAATAAATAAACCATGATATCTTCACTTTTTTTATGTTCAGTACTTAAAATAAAAATATGATTCAAATCTTCAGGAAAAATTGCAAATTTTAATAAATAAATAATTTAAATAAATAATTAATATTTTAATAAATAATAATTTTAAGTAATAGCAAATTTTTATTGTTCTATTCTTTGCAGGCTCGTACTCAGGATTTTGTTTCGAGGGGGGTGGAGGCTAAGATTCAAAAGTAATATCATCGAATATCTATAATTGTTTATACATATAGCACATAACATAACTTTCTGAAATTTCGGGGGGGGGGGGCCTCGGGACTCCCCTTTCAGCAGCTTATCTAAAAAAATATTCATAATTTTTCTGAAATTGGGCAGGATCAACATTTATAGCCAAAATAAGAGTCGTTATTGTTGGATTATTCCTAACGCTGCCTGTTTTTCTTAATTCTTTTGGTAAATTTAAAAATAATAAAATCTACGGATTTCTCAACATTTAAAACGAATACATAATTCATATTCTTCAGTGTAATTAATCTTAAGGAAATTTCCGTAAAATACGTTATCAATTTTGGGCCAATGTTTATAAAAAATTAATTTTTCAATTTATCTGTATCGTCTGCATTGCCAAGTGATAAGCTATAAATTTTATCAAATAATCCATGATATCTTCACTTAATTTATGTTCAGTACTTAAAATAAAAATATGATTAAAATCTTCAGAAAAATTGCAAATACTCGTAGTTTTATTAATTTTATTTCCCAATAGCATCAAGTATATATAACACGATTATAAAAATTGATCATAGTTTTCCTGAAATTCGTAAGAATCAACATTTATAGCCAAAATGAGACTCATTATTGTTGAATTGTTCCTAACGCTGGCCGTTTTTCTTGATTTTATTGGTAAGCTTAAAATAATTCTAATAGAATTTTTTTAATAGTCAAAAACTTAAAAATTGTAACGTTACTTAAACTACCCCTCCCCCCACCCCCCGTCTTCTATAAATTGATAACTTAGTTTATGAACAAACACTAATTTATATTATTTGAACAATTAAAATTCTTCAATTTCTATTTCTTTTTGCAGGATTACGTTCGCAGGCTAGTTTTCCCGGTTCTACTCACGGTTCTCTTCCTGAGTCTTTTTATTATGCTAAAGGAAAGGTTGACGTCCGTCATATTCGATCGACCTATTACCCGAGCGCACTTCCAATACTCATCGAAGATCGTATCTTGCTTGGAATGTTCCTAGGAAAGCAATTTCTTCCAATATTACAATGGAGCGAGCCTGTTGCGCTTGACTTAAAGGATCGCAAGTACATCAAGCTATCTAAGTCGGAAGTCTCCGAACTTGCACGAGAGGTCTCTCTCGGACATGCTTCAACATTAGGGGAGAGTTTTATTAAGTATTTAGAAGAAAGAAGCGATTAATCGGAATTCGAAAATGTATAACTTTTATTTAGAAGACGATTATAAATAAAAGTATTAAAAGAGTAAATAAAGAACTCAAAATATTCAAATTCTAGGAATTTTTTATCTGTTTGAATGTAAACTTTGTATCCTTTTCAATCATGTTCTATTTTTTGTTAGATTTTTAATTTTTATCCTTTTGAATCATTTTTCAATACCTTTTTAATCCAACTACAAATAGTATATCCATATCTATACGTTTCAATCCCACGTCAAAGTAAAAATAGGCTATTAATATAATATTTTGTGAAGAACGGATTAAAGAGAATAGGCAATGATTCAAATGGATTCATTATTAATCTGTGATAGGAGACAAGATCAAATCTAAACTTTCTCTTCTTAATTCGTTTTCTATATCAAAAGAGATGTTTCATCCATTTTTAACTTTCTGTAGCTCACATAAGGGGCTGTTCAAGTATTATGTAAGCACCTTGGGATTTTAAATGTTATCATAGAATTTTAAAGAATTTCAAGAAGTTCCTGGGGATTTTTAGAATTTTTCACAACTTTGATCAGATTTTAATCGGACTTCAAGGTACTTTTATGACTTTTAAAATATGTATCTGGGATTTAAATAAGGAATTTTAAACTTTATAGGGAGTTTTACTGAGGAATTTCAACAGTATTTTATGATTTTTAAAAGATTTTTTAGAATTGACAAAGATTTCGCAGGTTTTCGTCAAATTGTAAGGGTTTTCAAGAAATTTTTCGATTTTTAAAAGATGTTGTGGAATTTTTATTGGTTTGATGGAGTTTTATGAGATTTCTAATAATTTGCATAAAAGTATTTCAAGAGATTTTTCTGATTTTTAAAACATTTTGTGAAATTTTAAATGATTTCATGGAATTTGATAAGATTTCTATGTAATATTTTTAAGGGATATAAAATTGTCATGGAATTTCAAAAGGTTTCTAGGAATTTTTAGAGATTTTTACGAAGTTTATCATAGATTTTAAGAGATTAGTGAAATAAAATATAATAAATTACAGAATATTGAAAAAGAATAAAAATGCGTGCTCGAAGCGCACGTTCGTTCTTGTAAGCTATAAAATTCAGTAAATAAAACATGATATCTTCACTTATTTTATGTTTAGTACTTAAAATAAAAATATGACTCATATCTTCAGAAAAATTGCAAATACGCGTAGATTTATAATTTTATTTCCCAATAGCATCAAGTATATATAATGCGCATCTAAAAATTGGTCACAGTTTTTTTGAAATTCGTAAGGATCTTAATTGAGTGTCCCCATGCAAGAACAAGACATAGATTTTTCTAGCCCGCTGGCGTTGGCCCCTGACGACTAAAAATCGAAATACGAAATTTTGAATTTTAAAACATAGATTATTGTAGATAATTATATTCCGCATCTTTTTTTCCTTTGCAAAAAGATCATAACTTTTTTAGATTTTTCAAAAATTGCAAAAAACTCTTTTTTTTGAAAGTCAATTTTTAATCCGATTTTTGTCTTCAACTCGTGTTCAAATCCACAGTTTTCGGAATTTATTCATAAAATTTGTAGGAAGCATTCCTTATAGTGTTGTTGTTATGACGGTTAGCGATAAAAATTTTCAACTTTATTC
>UCOH01012269.1:0-48096 GCA_900474275.1 Synergus japonicus
ATATAGTGCTGTATAGTGAGATATCAATATTTAAAATTGGATTAGCGTAACAAGGATCTGTTAAATCTTTAGCAATTTTACTTGAAAATGTTCAAGAGAACATTACAATGGATACTTCTGTATCTAACTACGTCGACGACAGCGACTAACCTTGCACACGGGATTGTAATCTAAACTTAGATTTTCTGTATTCAAATTTAATATAATTTTTAATTTAATTTATTGTTCTCATATGTTTGAAATGAAACCATAATGTTAATTAAACATTTTAAATAAATATATATTTCACTAAAACGGTAGTAGTTTTTACTATTATATTAGTCAATATTTTGTACTGTAAAATCACTGATTGTTTAGTGAATTTCTACTAATTCTTCTAGTCAAGCAATTTTACTAATTCAATTAGTAAATTTCCACTAATTTCTAGTGGCTCACTTTTCTCTAATTGAATTAGTAAAATTTCACTACCAATTAGTGATTTTTCACTAATTCAGATTTAGAGAGTATGTAACTGCAATTGTATGTAACAGAATGAACTGTTTCCTTACAAATTTAACACCTTGGTGAATTAAATAAATCGAGATAGGAGGTTAGAAATCAATTTCTTAATATCAAAAATTGTATTTCATTATCGTCATACGGAAAAAAATTTGGTACAGTTGCTGCACTACCTCTAGTGCTGCTGCTGCACCACAATAAAGGACGACTGTTGCGCTATTTTAGGTTTGCAACTATACTTTTTGTAGAGTAGTTACTGTCTTTTGGCAGAGAGAGCGTTGCGCTCCTTCGATAAACGCAACTATTATCCCTCAATGTGCAGTAACTGCCCCGCAAACGGACAGTTGCTGCATATATGCAGAGAGCAACAGCTATCCCATGTTAAACGCAGCAGTTGTATCTACAGGGGCAGTAACTGTACCAAATTGTTTTTTCGTGCAGTAATTCTATGAATTATAATAAGATTTTCTACGTTGTGCCTGTATCATCGTAACAAAAACTGATCAATCAACATATAATTATCGTCAATATTACTTCTATTAGTCCTGAATTCAGTACTTTAATTGATTTTTTCAAATTCAAAAATCGGATTTTGGCCACAAAACCGGGTTTCCTGACCCACTGTGCTCTGGAGAATCTGCCGTCTCAAAACAAGAGAACGGCTATACTAAATGGAGGTACACTCATCTATCGCTTGTTGGATACATTTCACGCTTGGCTGATTCTGCGTCGCCTCCGAGCGTCCCTTGAGAGCCTACACTGAAATGCCGGCGCTCGAAGTGACCTCGAAGTCAGCGCCGTACTGCGTAGCCTGCGTAGTATAGGAATTAGTGAATCTTAAAGTCTGCATATATGCGTGACGTATATGTGGTGACGTCAGGGTGCTCGCTCGATCTATTTTAATCGCTTTCGCTTGTTGACCACTTACCCCCGAGAGTGTCCACAAGCGAGAGATGAGTGTATGACAGCGACCTAACGTTTCGCGCGGCGGTTACACCAAACTCTTCTCAGTGTAGCATACAATTTTCATAGATTTTTTTTTTAAACTTCGGAAATTTAATTAAAATAATATATCGAGATTCAACTAGTTAAGTACCATCTGAGAACCAGAACCTAAGTTACAGCTATCAATAGCGCGCTACCTCCAAGTGCGCTACCTACAAGTATTCGAAACTTTAAACGCAATTATCTCGTAATGTGATTTGTCAAAAAGACCCGTTGCAGTGTCCACGATTTCTCAAAAACCATGTCACCTATCAATCTAATTTTTTTTCAGGGTACTTTATAACAATATTATCTCATACTTGGACGAAGGAAATCCTATTTGAAAGAAAACTTTTTTTTTGAGACTGAAAAAACTGAATTTTCAGACCCTTAAAAATCGATTTTTTTTAGAAAATTCACCATTTTTGCAAAAATACAAATCCTTCGTTCAAGTAGAGTAAAATTATATAAACTAAAGAAAGCTCTTGGTTAGATTGATTGCAGTTGATCCATTTTCGACTCATCATAGACACTGCGAAGGGTGTTTAAATAAAGGTGTTTTGGCTCAACGATCGTAGTGCCTACAAATGTCAATATTTTTCAATCCAATTTGGGATAAAATATCTTGAAACATGTACAAAAGGATGCGTAGTGGTTTATTCTTAAAAAAATTTACCGTCTTTTCCAAAAAAAATTCGTGAAATAGTATATTATGCATCAAGGGATACATACGGGCGTTTTGTGTCGAGCGCGACGTATGCTGAACGAGAGAGGGGGGGGAGCGAGGGGGGGGACTCTCTCTGTTTTGAGACAAATGAATTGACAATATACGATTACATTCTACTCTGCATTAATCAAATGTCAAATACTTAAATATTAAAATTAATAACATTTTTCTTTGAATAAATGTATGTATATCTAATGTTCTTTATATATTAAGGAGTTATTCTACTATATACGCTAAAAAAAGAGCTATTTTTCAACATTTTTTTTGAGTATGTCATGAAAGATATGGATATAAATATTTTTAGGTATGATAAAGCATGTCTTAAAATACGTAAAAGCAATTGTTTTTTATTTATTTTATTGTATTGTTATTGTTCTAAACGCGTTTTTCTAATAGCAGCGTTTTTAAAACGGTATCAAGGATTTTATGAAAACTATTCAACCGATCCTTGTGAAATTTGAATCACACATTCTACACATATTGAACTACGCCTGTAACCTCTAATATATTAAAATATAACATTTTTACTACTTGTTTACATAAGAAAACACTAAAAAAAAAATTAATTTTTTTTTCAATTTTTGTCCGCCATTTTGTTATTTTTTCATAAATCTTAATTGTTAGAGGTTACAGACCTAGTATTTGTCATACTGAACCTAATCCATTTTGATTTTTTGGAGCTATAGCCATTACTGAGATTTCCCTGGTACCGTTTACCCTTTTGATTATGAGAAGCCTACGCAGGCCATTATTTTTAATATAAACATGGAACAAAGATAATAACAAAAAATTTTTATGTAGTTTAAGACATATTCTATCATGCCTAAAAATATTTATTTCTATATCTTTCATGATATACTCAAAAAAAAAAAATATTCAAAAATATCTCTTTTTTTTAGCGTATAAAGTAGAATAACCCCTTAACTCAATTTGCTATGCTTCCCATATGAGGAAGCAAATCTAATTTGCTTAATAGATTCACACTGCTCATTAAATGAACACAAAAGTTGAGAAAACTTCATGGCTAGTTTTTTTTGTGCAGTATGATTCACGTATGCCTTCCTCGTGGGCGTGTCAATCCAACCCTGGTTTCCATTTGAATCTTATGGAAACCAAGGTTGGGTTGACATATTTGGGAGGAAAGGCATACATGAATCCTACTCATCGACATATAGAAATGGACTGCGGGACGCTGTAGGAAAGTGCGTAGTAATGCGTCAGAGAGAAAAGTTGCAACAGAGTATAGTTTTGTCTCTATCTCGCCGAAGCTAATTGGTTGAGCTCCACCAAGCTCGACCCACCGAAAATGCTCTCAACCAATTAGCTTCGGTGAGAAAGAGACAAAACTACACTCATCGCAGCTTTTCTCTCTGACGCATTATTACACGCTTTCGTAGAGCGTCCCGCATTCCATTTCTATATGTCGATCTTACTGTACTAAATACGAAAAAACTTTTTTTTCGTTTATGGTTTAAAAAACTACTGCAAATTCCTATATGTATATAGGAATTTGCAGTATATGTAATTCTACAATCATAGCCAATTTTCTCTTAGGTTTAACAGGAAATTAATTAATAAAAAATTATATCTTAAGCGGGATCAATTGAACTTTTAAATTTTAAACTAATTTTTATAAACAATTTTCACTATAAAATGTTTTCATACAATGTAAATAAATGTCCAATAATGTACAGTATTCGTCATGTATGCCTTAACACTTGTGACCAGGATTTTACATTCAATGCGTGCAAAAATCTAGTGACAAATGTTAAGGCATACATGACGAATACTGTATATTGTCGAAGTCGGATTTTCAATCCGTCTAATTCTACAGTAATAAAATTCTGAGCACTTTGAATTAGAATAAATTATAGGTAAATACATCACGATTATTATATTATATTACAGCGCTTACAAAAATCTACATATAGTTCAGGCAAAAAAGAAACAAAAAATTAAATACATTGGAGAAAGATTTACCTTTTGTTTTAAATTCGAATATTCTCCTAGAAACTCATCTCTTTCGGTTCCAGATTCGATAAGACTCTGCTGAATAGCAAACTGGAGCAAATCGTCTTCTTCTTCGACGCTAAATTGCGCTCGGACTTCAGCACCTGATTTAAAAAGAAACATGAATTTTCATTATTAAGTTTTTGATTTTTCAATTGTTAGCAAACATCAAAATGGTTACTATACGGATGAAAGTTTTGCTACCCTAGTAAATTTGACTACTTTTTTAATTTTATAATGACAATGACATTTTAGCATGTTATTTATTTTAATTTGTTTTAAATTATTGATAAAATAATACATTAAATTATACTGAAAAATTTTGACTGTACTTGATTTGAAAGGTTAATACTGCACCTATAGTTATTATAGTTGAATGCATTTCGCTTTTTAAATTCGCAACTAATGTTGTGATTGGTTTTTCTTATTTGCTTGAATTAGTAAAATGAGTACCTAATTTAGCGTATCCAGGGGGAGCTTCGAAACAAATATCGTCAACTAAACAAGCCATTCTATTCTCTTCTTGTAAACGACCAACGTTTGGAACGTCTTGATCCAACCCAAATATGTTGCCGAATGTTATTCTCGCGTTTAAAATATGGAAGAGCGGGATTTCTGAAAAGGATAAAATTAAAACTGTACAAATATTTTTCGACAATTGGACATATTGAACAATAGAAGCAATAAATTAAGTATTAAATAAAAACTGTATATTTTAGAAATTCTCTAATTAATATTCATTGCTTGCATTTTGAATATTTCGTTTTTTAATTTCACATATATAAAACTTAAATATCTCAAGATTTTCATTCAATTACATAGGCACATAAAACAAAAGTGGTATATACCAAGAACGGGACATATATATTATTAAATGATCAATAATTATTGAATAATTAAATGATCAATAATTATTGATCATTTAATTGTTTTGTTTCAAATTTAAAACCAACCGTATAGTTTCACATTCAAGTATTCAAAATTGTGTAACAATTGCTGAATTTATTTTTTAAATTTTATTTTGGATTTAAAAAATCCATAGAAAGGAGTTGTACTGTTTTAGCTTAGCCTATTATATATTAGTTATTTCAATCCTTCAATGCCTTTTAACACTTTAGTTAAGAAATAATCTATCTTTGTCTTAGAGATTACATCTGTACTATTTAGTAAGTTTAACTATTCTTCTTTAACAGTAGTCACCTCATGTCTCTCACTTATAAGCATTCGTCTTTCTCTTGAAAAGCTTTAAATTCAACAAAGATATGGTGTTCATCGTTAATTGACTTACGCTCTTTGCAGCTACAGAGTTAATTTTCTGACAATTTTATCGTCTTATTTTTGACAAAGATTCTAGCTTGATATACATTTAATAATCGAACGTAAATTACTAATATTATTAAAAGATTAAAAGAAATTATTTGTTTTAAATATTGTTGGAAGCTCTTACATAACCTAAGATGTGGATAAATTCGGGGCGATGAGGACGTTTGGATTCTTCGGACATCTTTCTGATAAAGCATATTTTTGTATTCAGCAATCATAGATATTTTTTTCTTTTCTAGAATATCTGCCGAGAGAGTGTTCCAGACACATTATAAATCTTTTCTAGCTAGTTGAAGGTGAGTTTAAATATTTAAGGTTCGATGTGCGGACTACCTGTTTCAATTCTTAAGGCATAATTAGAAGTACAGTACAACTCTGCTAAGAGGTACCCCGATAAGAGGATTCATGGCCTTGATGAGCTCGGAAGCTTCCCCCACTACTCACGCTGCCCCGAGAATTGGTCGTAAAATCCCGATAAAAGAAGTCGCAACCGAGCGCAACTTACCCTGGCGAAGTCTTCGGATAGAAAATGTCCTATCCGAATTAATCCGCGTCAATGCGAAGTCTCTTTCCGAGCGAATCAGTTTCATTCCGAGCCAATCCGAAGTTCGTATGATTCCTATCCGAATGAATCCGAGCCAATCCGAAGTTTGAAGGAAGATTCCTATCCGGAATGGTTCGGATTCATTCGGATCGAAAAATTTCTTCGGAATGGTTCGGATTCATTCGGATTGAAAAATTTCTTCGGAATGGATTGGATTCACTCGGATTGAGAATTCGGATTCGCTCGGATAGAGATTTAGCATTGGCGCGGATGACTTCGGATTGGCTCGGATTGGAATCTTATCCGAAGCTTTCGCCAGGGTAATTTCCGTACTCAAACACGCATTTCACACACACGCGCAATTTCCGAGCTCGACGCCCAGTAGTGGGGGTCCCCTAATTCTCAAAATTCTTATCTCTAACCGCCCATCAGTATCCTTTCAACGAGGCTGTACTGTACATGATGCAACATACAGAATTTTCTTGTAGAAACTTACATGTACCTTTTCTAAATCTTCACAGTATATAAGACCTCAATTTGGACGACATACAAAAGTGTACTGTTTACCAGGATTTCATAAAGATTAAAAACAGGTTTCTAGGAATCGAGTTTTAGCTTCCCTGCTGGAAATAAAGAGATAGAAATTTGGATAGAACTTTTGTATCTCTTCCAAGTATCCATTTTGCATCCCCAAAACCCTATACTTTTCTATACAACATTGTATCTCCGTCTTTAGTGATATCTATCTATTCCTATCTCTCAATCTAATCTATCCCTGTGACTGGTAATATCTATCTCTTCCTATCTCTCAGTCTATCTCTTTCTAGTAATATCGATCTTTTCCTATCTCTCAGCCTATCCCTGTGTCTGATAATATCTATTTCTTCCTGTCCTTTGTTACATGGCTGTTACTAACAGTGCCTACTCGCAGGCGTAGGGGTAGGGGCCCGATCCGGCGAGCAGCGGTGCTGTAACTTGTGAATTGTCGAGTCTGCCTTAAAGGCCAAAATACACGCTCTGCCGATGTGTTGAAATGTTTCGGCGTTTCACGACACCCTGTTTACACGGGCGCATGATATCCACTCGGAAAATGGAAAATTGAAAGAAAAACTTTTCCAATGGTGGTAACTTTGAAATTACGAATAAAAACTGAAATAAATGATAATGTTAATATGAATAAATTGTTATTAAAAATAGATTTCTAGATTATGTAGTAAATATCAATTTATTAGAAGTAGCATTATTTATTAGAAATAGAAAATTAGATTGCAAGATTAATTATTTATAGTTTATTTATCTCTATAACGTAATTCAAAGCATCTTCGCGTTTTGTGTTTATGGTTCGTTATGTTTGTTGTATTTAGACGCATTATTGGCGGTTTTACGTGAAAAATATTTGGGTGAGCAATAAATAATTGTTATTATAAGATAGTATAAAATATTAAAGTAATTGAATATATTGTACATTATGTACACAGTTCAGTTGAAACATAACCTCAAATGCTTGATTTGACTGCATGTTATATTTATTCTATTATCTATTTCTTAACTCATAATAATTATAATTGAATTATGTTTCAAATCAAGCATTTGAGGTTATGTTTAAACTGAACTGTGTTGATAATGTAACACAATATACTCAATTGGTTTAATATTTCATACTATCTTTATCTTATAATAACAATTATTTATTACTCACCAAAATATTTTTCACTTAAAACCATCAAAAATGCGTCTAAAAACAATAGACATAACGGTCCTAACCATAAACACAAAACGCGAAGATGCTTTGAATTACTTTATAGAGATAAATAAACTATAAATAATTAATCTTGCAATCTAATTTTCTATTTCTAATAAATAATGCTACTTCTAATAAATTGATATTTACTACATAATCTAGAAACCTATTTTTTAAAACAATTTATTCATATAAACATTATCATTTATTTCAGTTTTTATTCGTAATTTCAAAGTTACCGCCATTGGAAAAGTTTTTCTTCCAATTTTTCATTTTCCGAGTGGATATCATGCGCCCACGTGAACAGGGTGTCGTGAAACGCCGAAACGTCTCGACACATCGGCAGAGCGTGTATTTTGACTTTTACGTTGTCCAGTCCTCCCGTGACGCTTGCAGTTCGACAGAAATCCCGAGGAATCAAAGGAGGATCATCATTCCCCTTTACTTTTTTGCTGTGTTGGAATTTGTAACATTCCTTGTGGAATTTGTGCTGGAGCACGTATTCTTAGGGGCTCTCCTTAAATTACGTAAGGTCTTTTCTATACTAACCTTACGTGGGGAGTACGTGATGAAAAAACTTTCTTACGTAAGATTTTTCCTTTTTGAAAATCACTGAAAATCAAATTTGTATATAAGAGTTATTTAAAAACAATAACAAAATGTAATATTTAATGTAATTTTTTAATCTCTCCTTTGTAGTAAAAAATGTCCTTATGCAATTTAAGGACGGACCCTTACGGAAATCACTTATGTATAAAGAGCGTTGCTTTCAATCCTAACATTTTTATAATAATTCGTTGTTGTTGCTTTCACCTCCTACACGGCAGTTTCCGTTTCCCATCCCTTTATTTAGTGATAATCTCCAACGATTATACCCTCAATCTATCTCTATTTCTGGTAATGTTTATCTCTTTCTATCTCTTAGGGCTATCGACATATAGAAATGGACTGCGGGACGCTGTAGGAAAACGCGTAGTAATGCGTCAGAGAGAAAAGTTGCAACGGAGTGTAGTTTTGTCTCTTTTTCGCCGAAGCTAATTGGTTGAGCTCGACCCACCGAAAATGCTCTCAACCAATTAGCTTCGGCGAGAAAATGACAAAACTAGACTCCGTTGCAAGTTTTCTCTGTGACGCACTACTACGCGCTTTCCTACAGCGTCTTGCAGTCCATTTCTATATGTCGATGCTTAGGGCCAATTCCACCAACTGTCATTAAATTTTAATCCTTGATTTGCGCACGCAAAGTATTGATTAACTTGAATTAATGAAGGATTAACATTGATTAACTTTGAATCTCCTCTTGTCTATCTCCGCCTATCTCTTTCTGCCTCTATGTCAATACACATCAACATCTATCTCTTTATATCTCCATCTCAATACACAACAACGCCTACCTCTTTCTATTACGCTTATTTCTTTGAATCTCCTCTTCTCTATCTCATACATGATGTATTTAATTTATTCATTTAAGAATAAATTAAGAATAAATAAACCTACTAAGGTTACGCTTCCAATATATGTATATGCTCTCAATTTATTAAATTGAAACAGAGAAGAATACATTCAAGAAGATATGTTTAGAAATAGACTGGGACAAAAATCAGGAGATTGATACACATAGTAGTAAATTTCGATTCACAAAAAAAATTGAAAGTGATAAATGAGGATAGGGGAGAGATTAAAAGGCACAGAAAAGTGAAATTAAAAGAGATTGGAGCGAATTTTCATTAACAAGAAGATAAAAAGGTATAGGCGATAATAGGAAAGAGATAGACAGGAATAAAGAAGTGGAGATTGAAAAAGATAAAGGCGAATTGAGATTGGCAAAGAGAGAAAAAGGAATATACTAGAATAGGCGAAAAATAGGAAGGAATATAGATGCGGCAATTGAAAGAGATAGGCGTAGATGTGGATTAAAATGAAGATAGAAAAGGATAGACAGATATAAACAGAGATACAAAGAGATAGAGAAGTGGGGATTAAAAGAGATAGGAGAAACTGGAGATTGACAAGAAATAGAAAGGTATGGCGGAGATAAACAAAAGATAGAATATAGAATATAAAATTACCATCATTAGAAAACTTAAAAAAAATGTCCTATATCATAACATAATCGACCTTACAAAATTCATAGAAATTTCGAAGAATTTTAATTGATTACAAAAAAAAATCAGTAGATTTGATGAGATTTCAAGGAATCTCAAAAAACATTTTGGAATTCGAAAGAATGAAAAAATATTTCTAACTCTAATTCAATACATTCAAACTTCTAAAGGCTTTCTAACGATTCCCAAGTTTTATATAAATTGAAAGGGATTAAAAATAAATTAGTTTTCATTGGGGTTTAAAAATAGTTTCAAGAGTTCTAAGTGATATCAAAGATTTTCTAAATACGTTAAGTTTGGTTATGTAGGGAGAAGAAAGATTCCTTGGGTCGAGACGAATCCATCATTCTGTACGTTTAATACATTAATACATATAATTTCCTTCCTCTCTCAAATATCACCAGCAACTTTCTCAATAAAAACGTGATATAACTGCACATGCTACGACACTTGGTATCTGATTGATTGCTATTGGCACGTAATCAATCAGTACTGAAAAATATTATTTTATACGCAATACGCATGCGCAATTAATGTGACTAGAGGGAAGGAATTTGGTGACATTTGAAGGGGTCTCTGTTTTGGATTTCGTAAAATTTGAGGGTTTCGAGTGTATTTCATTTTAACGCTGATGATCTAACTTTTCTATTTATCTTTTTTTTTTTTCTTAAATTCTGAAAACTTACCAATTTTAACGGGGAACCCAGCAGGCAATTGCATTTGGATAAAGTCTTTGAGTTTGGCAAAATGCGAGCTAGATATCGCCATAAGATCAACGATTGGCATGATCTGTTCTTGAAGACTAAGAGGATATTCTTCACTAAGCCAAAGAGTTGCCTGAAAACAAAAGTGCATGAAATTATAAGATAATTTCTACGCAATTTGGATTATAGGATTACAACAAATTTCCAGAAATCTGATGATATTTCAGTGAGTTAAGAATACTTTAAATAATCTTGGTCTTTTTCAATGATTTTTAAGCGACTCCTAACGGATTTCGAGGGATTACCAAATGTTCCAAGGTATTTAATGGGATTACAGCCAATTAAAAAAGATTTCCAACAATTTATAGGTCTAAAAAATTTTAGATTAAAAAAAAATGCGGGATTTTTTGGGATTCAAGGACTTTCAAGTGCCTTTGAAATTTTAAATCGAAATATCTTGAAAAACTTAAAAAATTTTAGGAACTATTTAAAGTCCCATAAAATATCTTGATTATAATCCTTCTGAGTACTTGCAAATTCTCTGAAATTTTTCAAACATTGAAAAATTTACAGAAAGTTCCTCAAGTCCTAAAAATCACTCAAAAGTTGATTTTTTATTTTCTTTTTTTAATCCTTCAAAATGCATTGTAAATCTTTCGAGATCATGTAATTTTAAAATCAATTCAAGACTGAAAATTTTTTTATGTTGAGTCGAATATTTTTCGGTAGAAGCTAGTGCGCCTTTAGTCAAGTATTCAAATAGAATAATTGTGCGGTAATGTTGAAAATAGTGTCGATTTAACACCAAGAACTGACGAGGGTTAAAGAATTTTAGAAAATTTAACAATATTTGAGAGATTTTCAAATTTTAAGAAAAAAATAAACAGATTTCTGAAAATAATTCCGAAGAATTTTGCGACATCTTTTTGGAATTTGTTAAAAACTCTTAAAATTTCTGCACCGAATAGAAGATATACAAAAGTATTTTGACCATCTGACTTAGATGGGACGAAAAAAAGTAGTACGTAAGTATTTCATGGAAATCGTACTTTGAACTTTTGAATCTTTGTGTTGACTTCTTTCGGTCTACCGATGTCCCTTCCACTTAAATCCACAGTAGAGTCAAAATATTCTTCTGCCGTGATATTTGAATAATTTCCTACGTTCATGTATTCTTCCTGAAAATAATTTTCAAAATGTAAGGTGCTTTTTAAAACCATGGCGATGATATTATAATTAAATTCAGGTAATAAATTCAAATTGTAGATAATTTCAAATATTTTTAAATGTATTACACTTGCAGTGGCTCCAGAAGTTTCCTGCTGCTGCTCAGCGATTCCCAAAAATGACTGAAGTGGTGTTCGAGGCGCTCTCGCTCTCGCTTTATCAGTTTCTGATAAATGTTCCATTCTAGTTTTTGTTATTAATTCGACATTACTAGCACTGAAGACTTTGCATTCATGGCCATTCACCAACTCACTTTTATCCGATCGCCATCCCCAAATTCCTGCCTTATTTCTACAAAGAAAGAACAAAAATTTCTAATTTAGTACAAAATATCTTTTCTTAAAAATGAAGAAAATTATACACGGAAACCTCAAGATAACCGATGCCGTTATATCGAATTCCTAAAACCGCAATCTAGATTAAGGGGTGGAAGAGGCAGAGTGAGTGGCGCCCTCTATCCTCTGCTGTAAGTAAAGAGATAGAAAGAGATAGTACTTTTCTATCTCTTCTAAGTATCCATTTTACATCCTCAAAACGCTATCCCTTTCTATCCACCATTATATCCCCGTATCCGGTGATATCTATTTCTTCCTATTTCTCAATCTATCCCTGTGTTTGGTAATATCCTATCTCTTTCTATCCCTCAGTCTATCTCTTTCTGGTAATATCTATCTCTATTTCTGATAGTGATCTCTTAGTTTATTTATTCGCAAAAAAATGTTATTCCTTTCTATCCCTAATTCTATCTCCGTTGCTAGAAATTTGTATCTCTTTCTATCCCCAAGGCAAGAACACTGTAAGTGTGTGTTTGTGATGCGCAGAGAGAAAACAAATTGCGTGAAATGGCGCAACTATATTTGACCATCTGATACTCTTTTGGGCTCACCCTCTCCATTGGAGTTGAGTGTCCTTATTAGAGTGTTCTTGCCCCAAGACTATCTCTTCCTTATTGACTTATTAATTTTCATATTTTAAACATACACAATAATTTTATAATTACAATATTTTGTACAGTAATGTTCAATGAAGCCTTTCTCTGTTTTCGATTGTAAAAATGTCAACTCAACTTTGCTTTTCATAAGGTTCTAATGGAAATTAGGGTTGGGTTGACATGTTTACAATCGAAAACAGAGGAAGGCTTCATTGAACATTACTGTACATAAATATTATTCTAATCAAACCTCTACTGTATATAACGCTGAAAAATCCGCATCAATAGGGAAGCAAACCCGCGCGCATCGAGTTTGCTGTCCAACTCTTAGTTCACTGAGCTAGTGACGAATTTAGGAATTATGCGGTAAAAATCAATATTACTCATCCAAGCTTATCTCTTTGAATCCCCTTTTTTCTATCCCTTCTTATATCTTGTCTATCTCCGCCTATCTCTTTCTATCTCCATCTAAATACACAACGACGCCTATTTCTTTCTATTTTCATCTCAATACACATTAACCCCTATTTCTTTCAATCTCCAGTTCTCTATTTTTTTCTATCTTTGGTCTATCCTATCTATTACAATGTCAGCTACTTCTAAAAATAGGCTTGGAAGGAGATAGAAAGAGATAGATGAGGATGGACAAAAGATAGAAAGAGATAGAGAAATGGAGATTGAAAGAGATAGGTGTTGATGTGGATTGAGATGGAGATAGAAAGAGATAGGATTTCTATCTCTTTACTTCCAGCAGGTATCTGCAGCTTATTTATGTCATAAAAATTCTAGAAAGTGATTCACAGCAACTTCAGACCATGCCCGAAAAAGCCGATATCTGGAGATTTACGTGTAAATATAAGAATCATCAATGAAGATTCAGAAAAAAGCACTGTTTTTTCATGGTTTCAAAAATATCCTCCGTTATTTAAACTTTCAAATTGAAACCTTCAAAACTAAATAATTTAAAAGCTGAGTGTATTAAAATAATTTTTTTAATTCAGAAATCTACTTTAAACAATTATAAATTTAGATATCACGCATTGAATATTTTTTTTAATTGCAATTTCTTCAGGCTTAATATATTTATTGACAAGATTTTCAGATTTCGATAGATTTACAGAAAAATAAATGAAAAATTGAACAATGTCAAAGCAGCGTACAAAACTGAAATAAAGAAGCTTTCAAGAAGAAACAAACTCCTAATAAGATACCTTTTAAACTGCACAACTCAAAAGTAGAGGTCATCAGAATTGAATAATTTTTTGTTCGTGACTTTCGAATAAAAAAATGTAATATTTTTAAACAGAATTTACTCAAGATAAAACCATTTTAAATTTTATAATTTAACTGTTTGAACAAAATTAAATTCGAGAGACTGAAACAATGAAACATAAGCACTGAAAGTTAATTATTATAACTAATAACATTTCCAATTTTCAATATTAAAAAGAATTCAAAGTGTTTTTAATTTGAAAATGACCCGGAATTTTAATTCCAGTCTACTTAAATTGGTGTTAATGCCGCGAATTAAGAATAATTTTGAGATAATATTAAATTTTAGGTTTCAAAAAGCATAATTAATTAAAGTAATCAATAGAAATAATGTTATTCAAAACAAGTTTATAAATGAAAAGAATAAGAAAATAAGAAACTAGCTGTGAAGTTGTAACAACTTTTTTGATTTATTTTCTTTACATGAGCTTTAAAATGGACAAATTTGGCAAGTAATAGTTCAAACACCAAATTTTTAAAATGATAAATAACCATTACTTTTTTCATTTTCAATTAAATATATTAGTAATACAGGACGATCGATTGATTTTGACAAAAAGAATCTTTATTTTTTGTACATCAGCTTCAAACAATGATAATTTTAAAAATTATAGTTGAAAAATCAATTTTTGAAAATTTCTATTAATCATAAGACCGAATTCATTTGAAGTTAGGTAGGCAGTGCAACTTCAAATCATAGAATCGGTCACTAATGAAATATTTTATTTTTCAATGGAAATAAGGTAAAACATATTTTTTCATTTTGAAAAAACAATCAGAGGTTCACAAAGTTATGATAATTTGAATTTTTAAGTTTGATTTCCAAAAAAACAAATGTTTCTTTTAAAAACCTAATTCAGATGTTCAGGTTTTCTTTCGAGCATCTGGTAGAGTTTGTGATCCTCTTTCAAACAGCAGTAGAAAATTGGAGAGAAAAAATTAATTAAAAAAACGGCAGCAGTTTTTCTAAAAATATTCAGTCAATTTTCTCAAAACCCACACCTTTAATTTTTTTGATAAAACTTTTTTGCTAAGTTGGTACTCATATAAGAAAGAAATCATGTGAGTTTAATGGGTGCTAAACTATTTTATAATTTTATTTTTTATAATTTTTTTTCTAAAATAACGTAAGATCTAGTAAATTCTGCGCAATAAAAACATTTATTTAAAAATAAAAACTTTTTTCAGAAACTGGATTTTGTCAAGACTACAGCTCCTCTGTGAGGAAGCAAAAAATAAAATAAATATATTTTTGTTTTAATATACCTTTCGAAACTAATTTTATCGGTGTCAATATACGTAGTAACAATAGGATTTGTGAGCCTAGATAAAATTCCTTCTTCTGAGGGTTCCATTAACTGTACGTTTTCGTCGCCGAAAAGTTTCATGTGTTCCACATAAACTTTTCTCGTTTCGTGGTCAACTTCCATCATCGTTGCTCCGTCATCTATTAAAAATTAAATGTAGATGAACAAATTAGATGTTTTATAATCTACTTTGACTGTTGCATTTTCATTCAAAGAAAATATTTTTCTAATGTAAGTAGGAACATATCTATTATCACCTTCTAAAGTTAAAGACTAAAATTAACTTCTGTTAACTTCTAAAGTTACTTTTTAACTTCTAAACATAATCATTTACTTATATTTATCAAACATGCTAAAATCTATTAAATTTAAATCTCTTTTAAATAGAAATTGCCTAAGCATTAAAAATTTTATCCTTAATTATAATTTTTTAAGACCATGTAAGACTTACCCGTTCCCTACCTTACCGACCTTTTTTTCTCTACATTTATTGAGATCTCAAATTGAAAATTTCTAAAATTGTAGATAAAGCATTAATATACGATTATCTTGTCGTAAATATTGACATTAATAAAAAAAAAATTTTTACGAAATTTTTTTTTTAATTTTACAAAAATTTAAGACCAGATCAGCATATCTTAGCATATTTTCTTTAATTTTATAAATTTTCAATTTGATATTTCAATAAATGTACAAGTAAGGTTGAAAAAAATTGGATAAGGTAGGGATCGGGTAAGTCTTACATTGCCTTAAGGAGTTATTCCCGGCTTATTTCTAAAAAAAAGGCTTTTTTTATGATATTTATCCAAATATCACATTTGGATAAATTCGAAGTGAATGGTATACAAATAATATATCATTAGATTAAGAAATTCTTGAAATAAAAAGAATTTTTTATTGGCATTTTTTTACTAAATGACGGCTGAATAGTAATTCACGTAGACCACTATTTCAAAAAGGCTTTCCGCGACTGTCAGTAGAAGTTTGGTCCATCAACTCAACATAGAAAAAAAAAATTGTTTATTATCTACATGAGTTTCGCTACTGAATTACACATGATTATAGTTTTAGAATTTTTTTTTCGCAAAATGGCGATTGTTTTAGCAAAACATAGTTTTTTTTTTACGAAAAAAATTGATCTAATTTTTTACAACTGTTTTTTTTTGTGTTAAACAATCGCTAAAATCGTGTGTATTTCAGTAAATAATCAAACGATGAAGCTACAGTTAAAATTTTAAGTTAATCGGATGCAAACTTTTCGAGTTCCATTGCCAGCTGATTTTGAAATCGCGATTTCGAGAAATGGCCAAAAATTGTGACTGTGGAGCATCAAATTTGCTTCTGAAATATTGATTTTAAGAAATTTGAATATTGGTTTTAAGAAATTTCGGCACTTTGGCGTTGTAGATTTTAAGTCTAGAGATGTTTTAGCATGATTTAAGCCAATAAAAAAAATTGAACAAAAATAAAATTAAGCCGAGAATAACCCCTTAAATTCTAAATAAATAATTTCAAGTAAGAAGACATAAAAACGGAAATATTTAAATAAAAGCTTTCATAATTAAATAATACAAAATTTTTAACATTTCAAAAAAATGTAAGATTGTAAAATGAATATTATTAAATTTGTAAATACAAATAGCTTTCAATTGCAAGCAATTGGATAGGCTTTTAGACACAAAACAATGCTGGTCGTGTCGACAACTTCTAAAGTTATCAATTTGATATTTTATAATTTTGAATAATTTAATTAAATTGGAAATTATGTAATTTTTACCACTTAAATTTCAAATTGTTTGATATTAAGGCTTTTATTTTCAAGTTGTACAATTAAAAATATTTCAAGTTACAATTTTTAAATTGCGACTATAAATTAAGTATAGAATGTTGAACGCTTAAAACTGAAAACTAGCTATCAAAAACCTTTTAATGTTAATATTATTAGAATTTTAAACTATTCAACTGAGAAGGATTTCAATTTAAATAAGTAAATTAAAAGGACTAAAAGCCTTATTCACTACTACGATTGCTTTAAAATCAAAAGTGTCTTTAACTTTCTTGGTTCTAAATCTAACAGGAGTTACAACAACTTTTTCATCACGCTTCAATCGCTTCAACAATTGCTAACCGAAAACGAAATGTTCAAGCAGCATTCAAAAAGAGATGCATCTCACTGTCGATAAACCGAAATAAGGGGGGAGGGTGGAGGTTTGAAAAAAGGACATAAAGTGATCGCACACATTTTAGGTCCAAGGTCTACATGAGGGAGGGAGGGTTTCCAGTCCGAGCCATATACTTTCACATTTAGTTATTAAAAAAATAACCTTTTTTTTTAAACTGGTGTCGCTATTTGATGATTCGGATTTTTCTTAAAAAATTTTTAAATAAATAAACCTCACAATTTTCTGGTTTTATTTTCATTTTAAAATTGATCTTGTACCCGTACATAATGTGTTTATCTTACTTTTCAATTACACTGATCTTGCGTAAACTGTCCAGTCCCGGGGGTAGGCGGACAGTTAGTGAACGCACTTAAAATCCAGTTATCACTGGATAAGAACGATCACTATGTCAAATTTTCAACACTCAGAACCGTATATATAGGCGAGTCTATATACAATAATATACATATAGACGTTCGTAAACCATTTTTATACAAAAAATTAAATTGCAGGTAAAATCAACGATCACCTACACTTTGCATACATATAGCAATGAATGGAAAAATTATTTACTTTTACATTTTCATAAGAGAGAATTGTATTAGATTTGTGTAAAATTTGACCACTCCCCCCACCATATTTTTGTCAAATGTCCACATTTTACGACACCCTGAATCCAAAAAACATGTTTGACGAATGTGTCTGTAGATTTTTTACTTTATTTACACGATAGCTTTCGAAAGGATTGACAGAATGGATTGGCCTTTGGTATATTCGTTTAGTGCCCAAATAAAGGTCAAATTCGTCAGCCAACAATTTTGGATGAAAATTCAAAAACTTGTGGGATTTATTCTTATGACTTTTTCCAATAAAATGAAATTTTCAGACTTATAACATTTTAAAAATTCAAAAAGACGAACAATTTAGATTTGAAGTAAAAGAACGCACGATAATAAAAAAAGTTAAGAGATAAAAAATGTTTTTGTTTGAACGTCCTATATGATTGTTACAAGAAATTTTTTAATTTTGTTTAAAAATTAAAAATTCTAATTTTGAGCTAAACAACGCGAGATATAGAGAAAACGATGAGATAAAATTATTTGTCTTAAAAAGATCTACAAATTCTCCTTTAACCATTTTTTGATAAGATTAGTAGTTTTTGTTTTAATCGTGAAAAATATTGTTAAACAGAGCCGAGCATTAAGGCACGTTTATCTGCTCCTAAATATTGACTTTTATAAAAAAAAAAAGAAAAATTTTCAAAAAAATTTAGGACCAGATGAACACATACCTTAGCATATGTTATTGAATGTTAGAAATTTTCAATTTGATATTTCAACAAAATGTAGGTGCAGTGTTGAAGAGGGAAAAATTTCGGTAAGGTAGGGACCGGATAAGTCTTACATGGCCTTAAGGTCCATAGAACTTTTAGTAAATTAGTTCTCTTCTTTATTTGCAATTAAATTAATTAAAATAAAAGTAAATATAGCAGCATTAAAAGTAAATATAATATTCATAAATTTGTGTAAGCGAGTGCAAGCGTCCCGAAGAGCCCAAGCGTGACAATTAACCATCGGGCCGTCTCAAGTCTTCACCATGTGTTTTTTTGCTTTTTGCTTGCCTCCTCGAAAATATAAAACGAAGATGAACATCTCGTACAGCGTAAATCTAAGTGGAAAAAACTCTTTTTAAGCAACGAAGGATTTTTGTTACTGGAATGTCGGATGGGCTCCTTTAATGTAAATAAAGAAATAATTAAAAAACCCTCGATCTTGCAATGCCCGTGCAAAAATTAAAAAAAAAACGCACCGCAAAGTCGCTATCACCGCCCTCAAATAAGCAGAAGTACATGAGCGCTTAATTACTCAATTAAGAGGATTCATGGGCTCTGCACGAATAACGCAACTCGGGACGCACACCCCAAAGTTGGAAATTTGAAAAGAACGAAAGGGTTATGGGCCACCAGCAAAGAGAGAGCTTAAGATGTTTAAAAGATGAAGAGCGGGGTGGGGCTCTGGGACAGTTCGTCACACGGATCTTGACCAGGCTAGTATAATTATCCAGGAATGAACTACACTGTCAAAAATCCGTTGTAAATTTCCGCTAGGAATCGATGACATAAAGATACACATGATTACAAAGGGTAATTTACGTAAATTCTGGAAAAATATGAAGGTAATGTAAAATCACACGCAGGTCGGAAAATTCCCAGTTGGTCGTTTAGGATGAATAGAATTTTACCATTTTAGTGTAAAATTGCAAGCATAATGTAAACGGCCGAAGCCTAGAAATACTGCACATCCGCATTAGAAAGTGCGGATATTTTAAATGACATTATTTTCTTCAAATATATTAAAGAATAATTAAACGAAACTATACTTTTAATTAAATTCCACAAAGTGCACCGTACAAACAAACTTACGAACGCTGAATCACGTTTTTAAAGCTATCATGAGCACTTTGTCATTTAAAATATTATGATATTAGGAATCATTTCTTTAAAGAATAAGGGATCCAAACGCAATACGGAGTGACAAAATTTTCTTATAAACATACAAAAAGTAAATTACTTGATTAAAATTAAGAACTGAATTTGAGAAACTAAAATAATTTTCGATACTCGTAATCTTGTACAACAGTAGAACACACCAGATTCACATTACTGAAGCGGATTACAAACTAGGAATCACGTTTTTAAAGCTATCATTAAATATACACTTTAAAATATACAAACGACTCTTTACATTATATAGGTTATTCAATATGAATGCTTCTTGCTTTCGTCATACTCCGCATGCGGCCATATCGAATAACGTTCAACACAATCGAAATTACACTCTGTGTACTTTTTTCACCGATAGTAAGATTTTTACCAGCGAATAGTGATTTTACACTTTTCTTTCATTTACATTCTAGTATAAAATTCGCCTAGGAATCATTGGTATATTTATGTCATATGATTCCTAGTCGAATTTTACATTTTTCGTGCATTATTCCTGAAATTGTGTAAAATTCTTCTATAAATCAACAGAAATTTACAAGAAAGTCGTAAATTGCAGTGATTTATAAGGGAAAGTAGTTTCAAGCGGAATGTAAATTTACAACGGATTTTTTACAGTGTAGCAATTCGTAAGAGGGTAAACCTACAGTGAAAATGACTGGAGGGGAAGTGTTTTACTAACACAAAGAAGAGATTAAGATGACGGTGTAGAATAAATTTAAATTCAAATAAGAATATTTTAAATGCAAAAGTACAATGTATTAATAAAGGCAGATATTTTAAAGTTATTTTAGGTAATGTTTAGATTTTCTCAACGGAAATGGATATTATTTACACTCGAATCTCCCAATAACGACGAAATTCTGACCAGACGCTTTCCCAATAACGACGAAATTCTTTTTCTCAAATGACACACCAATTGCGCATGCGTCACATCAATTGCGCATGCGTATTGCGTATATTATAATATTTTTTAGCATTTCAAATTGCGTGCTAATAGAAACCAATCAGATCCCGGAGCGTAACGCATGCGAAGTGGTATCAAGTGAGATTTTAGGTCCATGCAGGTCGTTATTGGGAGATTCGAGTGTATTAAAAATCATCAAATTTTTAGAATAGACAATTGAACGAAACTCACCTATTTGAGGTTATGCTTATGTTTTCTCAACGGAAATGGATATTTTTACGTAAAAATCATCTCATTTTTATCAGAAACAACTAAACTCACCTATTTGAGGTTATGTTTATGTTTTCTCAACGGAAATGGATATTTTTACGTAAAAATCATCCCATTTTTATCAGAAACAACCGAGTTTTTTTGGGATCTCATTCGACTTCTGAGCGTATTAAGTTTCTTTTCGACTTTATATGCCCTTTGAATTCTATATACTTTATTAGTTTCTTTTCGATTATGCGTTTAATGTAGACAATTAAAACTAAGAATTAGATTTAATACTTTTAAAATAGATTTGAATCGATACCGCCAAATAATTGTATGGAAGAATGTGTCTTGTTATTTTTTATGTTCTGATTATGTTTTGTTTCAAAAAAAAAAGTTTTGAGAATCTTCATGGTTTTTGAAAAATAAATAAAAACGTCATTCTTTGTCCGTTGGTCTTTGCAACATTTTGCGCGTGATACCGATTACAATACCAATAGGCAATTTGAATTGCATTATATTACAACCTCGCATGTGTTCGTTTTGAAAACGGTGTTACGGCGCGCTGATTGTGACATTCAAAAAATAAAAACTTTAATGAACAATTATGACATTTAAAACTGAGTGAAATTGACTCATTTTTATTTTCACTCTCATTTCAACCCCAACAAGAATCGAGCGAGAGCGAAGACTTTTCTTCGGGCGATCGCCGACAGAGGACGGAACCCTGCCTCTCTCAAAAGCAAGAAAACATTTCAAGGTTATATCTGTGGTGCCTTCTCGAGTCTTTACATGTTTATAGAACTAAAAGTTTTTTTCTATTTTAATTTTGTATAGAAAGGGTCTTCACCAACCCAACAATTTAACAAAAGCACAATTTTTTATATTTAGGGGAATCAGTGCTCTCAAATGGGGCAGCCTGCGCGCGCATTGTCAATCGCAAAATTTCTCCAACAGGAAGCGAAAACATGCTGTGCGCGCAGGCTGCCCCGTTTGAGAGCACTGAGGGGAATACGTACTATTGGAAACTTGTAGTATTATATGTACATATATTTATAAGTATAATGTATAAAATATATACACATGTATGTAAATATATTATATATAATATTTATTTACTTTATTTCTAAATGTTATAATGTATGATATTTTACTTCTTCCTTCCTAACAGATATAATTAAGATTTTTTTAAATTTCAGTTTCATATTAATAACAGTTACATGATATGTATTTTAAAATCTTAAAATGCTATAAAATTTATTAATCATACAGGTCAATCGATTTTTTTGACGCAAGAAATCTTTCTTTTCCTTACATTAGCTTTGAATTTTCATCATTTGAGAAGTTCTGGTCGAAAAATTAATTTTACAAAAATTCAAAATCTACATAAAAATTTTAAAATTCAATATTTTGAAAAATCTTTTCACACATTTTGAGATATTGGTGGTGCAAGTATACCCTACAAATTTCATCAATTTATCTATAACTGTCTTTAAGTTAATAGGGCGACAAAATATGGAGACACACACACACACACACACACACACACAGAGACTTCCGGAAAATTGATTAGAATGTTATATTAGATATTTATCACTTGAGGAAAGTTTAGTTAACCGATTTTCAAAATATTAGAAAATGTATCGAAAACAAAGCTTCCCCTATGAGGAAGCAATAATATATGTTTAGAAAAAAATTTCCTTATATTGTATAATCTAAATAATTAAAAAATCTATTTAGGGTTCCAACAAATAATAGATGTTAGATTGTTTTCAAAATTAATTAGTTTTTATAGTTGTATTGATGTTTAATGTTGATTTTTTCTAAAATAAATACCAAAATAAATAAAATAAATAAATATTATAGTTGTACAGTATTATCTGAAATAACCCATTAATTAATTCTTAAATAAATTAACGAATTATTTATGATAAATTATTTAATTAATTATTTTAAATATTACTATAAAAATTTTAATTGTTTAATTTTTTTAGAAGGCGAAACCTTGCTTAAACATACATACCAGGTGTATAAGCTTAAATCCGCTGTTTTTTAGGCAAAAGAAAGTCTTTGTTTTTGCAGAAAATAAAATAAACTTTATTCAAAGTATTTTCCCTCGCTTGCTATATATTTTCCCCATCTCTCTGGTAATTTGTGTATACCACGCCAAAAAAATTCTTTGTGTTTCGATGCAAACCACTCGTCAAGCCATTTTCCGACGTCTTCGTACGAATCGAAGTGTTGTTCAGCGAGCGCGTGACCCATCGACGAAAACAGGTGGTAATCAGAAGGGGCCAGGTCTGGTGAATAAACGGGATAAGGTAGCACCTCCCAGTTGAGTGTTTTCAAGTAGTTTTGGACCATTTTTGACGTGTGCGATGGGGCGCTGTCGTGAAGAAAAATCAGCTTCTCATGTCTTTCTTCATAATTCGGCCTTTTTTCACGCAAAGCACGGCGTAATTTGATTAGTTGTTGGTGGTAGTGGTGAGCATCGACAGTTTCACCAGGTTTTAATTGCTCATAGTAGACGACACCCTGCTGATCCCACCAAACGCACAGCATCGTCTTGCGTCCAAAGCGATTAATTCTTGAGAAAGAAGTTGATGGTTGTCCGGGATCGACTCACGATTTTCTTTGTTTCGGTTTCTCAAAATTTTCACGCTTCTTGTCACTCAAGTCAAAATGATCGTCTTTGAACCGACGAAACCAGTCCCTGCAAGTTGTTTCCGATAAAGTACTGCCACCATAGGCCTCCACAAGCATTCGATGTGATTCGGCAGCCGATTTCTTCAAATTGAAGCAAAAAAGTAGAGCTTCCCGCAAATGCTCCTTTTCTGGCACAAAACTAGACATGATTACTCAAGGAAAAATTTATGTTGTTGTATAAAAAAACTGACTATGTGCACTGATTTATGTAGACAGGTGTCGAACTCACACAAAAAAAAGCATGACGTTTCTATTGTAGCTACATATGTTCACTACCGCTATCTCTGAGCAAACAGCGGATTTAAGCTTATACACCTGGTAGAATTAGAAAAAAAATGTTTTTGAGATAATTGCATCAATCGATAGGTAATACATGGTTTTATAGTAAAATTTTTCTCCTGAATTTTAAAAATAAATATTAGCCTGTAAAATAAATTGTTGAAAATTGCCCATTTCCAAACGAGATTTAAACGCGCCAAAATCATGGCGCGCAGCTAGCAGACGGCCCTGTGATGTCACGTTCATAAAACTCGGATACTTTAACCAACTTTAACATACAATTTGATAGACTCACAAGTTTAAATAGATTGTTTTTAATAATTGATTGTACAATGAGCGACAAAATAACGTAGAGAAAAACTTTTAGTTTTATAAACTTGTAAAGACTCGAGAAGGAACCACAGATATCACTTTGAAATATTTCCTTGCCTTCGAGACAGGCATGGATTCTTCCTAGAGGAAGCTTTGTAGTGGTGACGAAATCCATTTTCCAAAAAAAGGATTTTTTGGATAAATTTTAAGTGGAATATATCTAGTATGATGTCCTGAAAAATTGTTCGCATGTGTGTACGTATGTTTGTGTGTGTGTGTGTGTCCCCTTTTTATTGTTTCCACCATATCTCCAGAACGTGTGTATAGAAATTGATTAAATTTGGCACACTTATTCCACCCTATAAAACCTTGATTCTATCAGAAGATTTTAACAAAATATTTAATTTTACAAGTTTTATGTACTTTTAAAATTTTTTTAAAATTTATTTTTCGACTATAACTTCTCAAATAATCAAAATTAAAAGGTCCTGTACGGAAATTAAAGATTCCTTGTATGAAGACGAATCGATTGACCTGTATGATTAATACATTTAACTGAAAATTAAGGAAGTTATGATTATTTATAATTTTGAAAAATTGATTTTTCAACTATAACTTCTCAAATATTCAAAATTCAAAGCAGATGTCTGCAGAAAAAAGATTCCTTATGTCGAGACGAATGTAAATAATATTTCTTGATTTCTGATTACTCGATTACTTTACTGATTAATTTTCTACTGAAATAATTTTTTTTTTTAATTTATATTTTTTGTGGTTAAATAATGGAAGATTGGTTAAATAAAATTGATATGTGTAACGTACAATTTTGAAAAATTTTTAATTTTTAGAATGATGTATGAAGGCGTGTGTGCTTAATGTGAGCAGTATGATTTTGACTACCATTCATGTAAAGATGCACGTAAACTATAAAATGTTAATTACACTCCAAGAAATCTAAACACCAAACATTAAACACTAAACATTAGACTCTTTTTTTTAATACAAAAATATACTTTGAATTAATTCTAACAAAAATTATTTGCAATAAATGCAAAATTAATCAACAATAATAATAAATATTGATGTTTCTTTGTTAATTGTCTAATTCTCTATAACTTTTAAATTAATAATAATGAGGATTATTCATGAACTTCAAAATATTGATTATTTAGTTTTACAAAAACCTTTAAAACTGAATATATTAATTTAGCCAATTTACTTAAACATCTGCAATTATTGAGAGACAATGAAAAGGGTTATAAATTCCCAAATCATTTTAAATTGGAAAAGTAGTAAGGTTTAGAGAATTTGAGAATTTAGTAAATGAAAAGGTCATCAAGTATCATGTTGATCCGGCGACGCGGATTAACACCATAAAAGCGTGGGAAATGCAATTCTGCAGTTTTCGGCCGAGCTGCCGCCTGCAGGTGAGCAAGCACAAGTGCCACAAAAGTAGTTCTGCCCCACTTAATTAATTGTGAATAATACAATGTGGAAACGAAGATGCTAAGTGCTAGCGCAGATTCTCAACGACCTATCCACAAGTAGCGTCAAGTAAACCTCTCGGTTCGCGAATCCAGCCCGTCATACTTTAGCTTTGTTATTTTTGATATCTTTTCCTTTTTGTCATTCTAAAGTTGACGTAAAATCAAATAATAAAACTAATAAATGGAAAAGTGTTTGTTTTCTTAAATGAATTAGAATATTATCTCGAAATGCGGTTCTTCCAATTCTGTTCGTCCGCGAGTAATGTTTGAAGTGTAATCGAAGTGGAAGTGAGTCCAAATAAAGGACAAGGGACAAATTCCCTCTTTTTCTAAGGGCATTAGGAAATAAATTCCTAATTAGTTTCTAAAATTTAAAGAAATTTAGTCAACTATAGAAATTTCTTAATTATCTTTTATAAGTGCGGGTTGGATTGGTGAACTACGGTTTGTGCAAGGAGTTTTTGGTAAAGTAAAACTATCTCATTTTACACACACACACACACACACACACACGATTTTCTCCACTTTATTCGCATTCTATTTTTAAAAATAAAGTTTATGATTTTAAATTGGAAAAGTTTTATTTATTTTATTTGAAATACCCTAACACAGTGTTAGTAAGATAAATGACAGAAACGTCTTGAAACAAAGAAGACAGAGATCAGACTCCACTATCCGTGTTAATAATGCACGTTAAAATATTATTTATTGTTAGGTAAATGAACTACTGACAACCGTTCGTAACAATATGATGAAATTTCCAATACAAAAAAAAATGAAAACAAGTAATTTTGAAGCTTAATGCTTCCTCTATGAGGAAGCAAATCATATTTGCTTACAGGAAGCAAAGTGCTAATTGAATGAGCACAAAAGTTGATACAACTTCACAGCTGGTTTGTTTATTGGTCAATGACAGTGAATGTTGCGGTGAATACCGATAATGGTGCATGTCGCGGGAAATTCTAAATACGTATTTTTGTTATTATCCTTTTCTAAAAAATATATGGATTTCAGACAATATCGTTCCACATTTCGCGTTACCTTTCAGTTAACTTCATGCGTAGTGCGCTAACCTTAGGGCTGATTTCACCAACTATGATTAAATTTTAACCATCGTGTAATGGTCTGTTTTTCGGGGTTCTTCAAATAATTATCTCAGCGGACGCTTCAGCCTAGCCAGGGTCAGGTTTAGAGATAATTAAAACAAATCGAATATTTTGTATAAAAATTATAACAAAAAAAATATATTTATTCAGATAAATATTTATATTTCAAACAAATAATTAATAATAATGCAATATAATTTATGCAAAAGAATATCGCGTGAAGAGAGAAAAGAATATAATATGAGTATATATATATATAGTGAGTACTCGCTGTACAGTGAGTGACGAATCGAGTCGGAGCGAGATTTGGAGAATAGCGTCTAGCCAAGCGAATTGATTTTATGACGGAGAGAGACGCTTGCGTAGAACGGAGACGGAAAATAGGTCGCTCGACTTATTTTAATTTTCTGTAATTCTGATGCAATCGAATTTATTAAACAAAATATCATAAGATAACGGAATTCGGTCTTTAGACTTGGCGGATTACATTATTGACGTTACCTGTCTTCCTCTCAACGGTAAAATAACGGTAAGCGGTGAGAGAGGTTAGCAGTTCGGTGAACAAAGTAAATTATATTTTAGTATATTTCCCTAGTTTAAAATAATGAATAATATTCTTAGTAGCACCTAACGAATATTACTCAATGTCGGTTTAATTTATCTCTCTCAGTAGCACCTGACGAGAGCAAATCGAATTTCCCTAGTCTTTCACTCTCATTTGTTTAATAACGAAGACATTTTAAATAATCTCTGAGTTTGTCTAATACAGAAATATCTCACTACTAATTATCACTAATAACCTTTGAGCAATTTCTCGGGTGACAGATGTTATTATTAGAAGCGCCTATTTAATAACATCTGCGCCAGATTTTTAACAACCATAGAAGCGCCTATTGATTGGGAAAATCGTACACCTTTGAGATTAACTCGAAAGCTACAGTTTCTCAAAAAAGATAAAATGAAGGCTCGAGAGAAATGACAACCATGGTAGTACCCATCCATTGGCACTCCCTCGATCCTCCCTGGACGGGGTTAGTTCAGGAAATGGCAAGTACAGAAGCGTCTGTGCCTTGCGATTTCACCTTCGCTTTGCCTACCATAGTAGCACCTATCGATAGGGAAAGCGCATGAGCTTTGACTGAGAGAGGATCTCTCCGACCTGGTCGGCGGAACTCGCCCAGCTGAACTGTCGATTTCACTCAGCGCGACTACTTTTAATGAACGGGCCAAAGCACGAACGACGCCCGGAGTAGGGAGAGTCGGAGAGGGGAGGCGTCTAGCAAGGCTCGGTAACGAGAGAAGATGTTAAGGCGCACGCGCGTAACCTCTCGTTACAATCAATTAACTTTATTTAATCAATACGTTGCGTTCCACCATCTTTTACACCATGGTTAAACTACTTTAAACGCTGGTTAACTTAACCGGCCATTTTTGGCTGGTTAGCGACATAACTAGCGCACTGTAAAAAATTTTCGGGTAAATTTACCACTCTGAGAGAGGGACGGAATATTACCGACTACCAACGTTATGGTATTGTACTAAAACTTTTCGTATTTTTACATTGTGGGATGTGGTAATTTCACTATCGACAATAAAAATGCTAAAAATATCATTTTTACAAGAAATTTCAAAATTTTCTATTTAAATATGGAATTTCACCAAGAGTCATAATATTTTTGAAAATTAAAATTATTCTTATTTTTATAAGGAAAAATGCATGCTGCGAAAAAAATAAATGGTCACACGTATTATGAAAATATAATGCTTTATTTATGAACTAACTATATAAAAGTGGGTAAAGGTTTTACCTTTTAGTTTTCAAATCTTAAATTAAAAAAAAAATTTTTTTACTATTCTAAGTAATAATTTAATTAATTTCTACTATCTATCTTTGGTAGATTAATTATTACTTAGTAGTAATTTTAAAAAGTAGTGAAAAAAATGAATTAATAAAATTAAGTAGATTAATACTTTCTCTTATGTAGCTGGAAAATCGGACACCTTAATTTTTGGAAGCGATTTGAAGAGAGTAATAACCCTTCGCTTACAAACTTCGCTTTTTGCCCTGCAGATATTATCCGGTGTGTAGGTGTTTAACAGGTACATTTGTAAGAAAAGCATGGTACATCCATGCATCTTTGGATATGTTTTATTGAAAACAAAGTAAGTCGCAATTAAAACCTCCAAACCTTCAATAAAATTCTCGCATTTTTGAACGACTTTCTTGTCGAAAAATAGAAAATATTTTGTTTTTTCATCCTCTTCTCTTAGTCTGCGCTCTTCTTCACTCTCGTTTTCTTCATTTTCAAATACATCATTTTGAACTGTAAAAAAGGAAAATATGTAATGATAAAATTGTAACGTATGACATTTTAAAGTAATATGAATGAAAAAATTTGTATAACTCACGTATGAACGCTATGATTGGATTCTCAACATCGCAGAGGAGATCTTCTGGTTTCACTTGGAACTAGAAGAAAATTAAAACAAATATAATGAAAAAAGAGGTAAATTATAAAATGAATATATTGGAAATGTTCTTACATTTCTAATATATTATATTTTATATTGTAGAGCACTAAAAGTATATTTACATTGCAATGTCGCAGCAGATGCGTTTCTTGCTCCTTAAAATGGATTTGCAGAATTTCTATAGCTTTATGCTGTCTTTCTTCTGAAGAAAGTTCTGCGGTCAACTCAAGCTTCAGTTTGTGTTATCCATGAATCAAAATTTTGGTCATTTTCTCTTCAAAATTTTTATGCAATTTTTTCATTGACACTCCGGTCAATATTTCAAAATGCCACAATAGACATTCTGCATTAAAAAGAGCAGGCCAACTCTCCAATATTTCTTCAATTTTTGCAGGTTTCTCCACTTTGTTTAAAAATAGCCTTTGACTGCAGTAGGTTGCAGATAATAACTTCTGTAGCACTGCCGACCACTGTACCAATTTCTCCATTTTCCGACAAACTTTTGAGAGCGATTCTTTTCCATTCAATTGACTCTTCCGTTTCACCATCTGGTAACTGAGCCGGCTGCCAGTCAATTGTGCCGCTTTTTATGACCTCTAACGTTCTTCTATGCTTTAAGCTTGTATTTAGATTCGTATTTAAATTGGGACGTTTTTTCGATACACTATTTAAATAATGATAGTGATCTTGAAATTTTCTAAGGATACTGTTGTATCCATTGTCTAAACGACTTGAATGTAGTCATGCATTGGATTGAAACTCTTCTCCAATCTTTCATTTTAATTTGCACCTTGTGAAATTGCATGTCACTCACAATGGCATGAACTTCATTTTTTCTGGCTTCTTCTTTGTCAATGCCCTTTCGACATCTGTCTAAATCCAGAGCACTGACTACTTCCCAAGGCACTTTATATTCTCTCCAAGAAGTAAAATTAGCCCTTTTAGCTTCAATTTTATTAATAATTTTTTGCTCCTCTGAAATTTCTGCATTTTGATTTTGATCGTATTCTTCAATAACAGGAATATCTTTAACGTGCTGGAGTTCACCAGTAGGTTCATCCTCTGGGGAGCGAATATCATCTTTATGGTCCGAATCATTTTTTCCAATTCTGACTTCACCAGTTGTTCTATTGTTGTTCTCCTTCGAAGTAGATGATTGATTTTCTTCCAACAATAAAATTGGTTTGCCGACACTGGCATAATGCTGAAGATCATCCTCGTCTGTTAAGGAAGTTCCATTCTCTTCGTTGACGAGTTCTATTCCCAGCAGTTGTAACTTTTGGCATGCTTTTTGAAGCACTGTGTTAAAGCTTTCTTCTGCTGTGAATTTTACGACCAATTTTTTGCTCCGATCGGATGACCAAACTTTCAGGTGATACATCTGAAATATTGTAAAATTTTTTAGAATTTCAGATATGAAAATAAATAAAAAGTGTATCAGGTGTATCAGTGTATCAGGTAATTTTATTGAGGGATTTCAAAAGAATTTCTATACTTATATGATTCGTAAAAGATTTCGTAAATTTTACGCGTAAAATTTTAAGGTATTTTATGAGATTTTTCTAATTTTTGAAAGGTTTTGTATAATTTTAAAGGATTTCATGAAATTTGATAACATTTATAAGAATTTTAAAACATTTTATCATAAATTTTAATACATTCCAAGAGGTTTTTAAGAATCTTCTTGTGAATTTTAACTTGAATTTCAAGAGATTTGTGATTTTCATGGTTTTTGTGAATTTTTATGGATTTTCAAGAGATTTCTGTGAGTTTTAAGAAATCTTAACGAATTTTAATAGATTTCGGAGGTTTTAGTGACATTTTTTCACATCATTATTATTTTTTCTTCATTCAGCTTAAAGTCATTCAAAAGCCAATCAGATTTACAACAACATTATATGTGTGTGTTGTGAGATTTTATAAACATTTCGAAATAATTGTAAAGTAAAGTGCGAAATGTTTAATGAAAAGTTGGTGTCTTGTAATCATTCACTTACTTACATTTCGATTACATATCTGGATCTAAAGGTGCGTACTTGGGCAATCTTGGGTGCGTACTATTATGTTGGCAACGGTTACTTCTGGAAATAGATCAGGAGAGAGTAGAGAGGAGTATGGATAAGAAGAGATAGTTTCGGGTTCAGATTCATTTACATTGTTCTCATATACTCCAAAATAAGGATTAAATGCAATTTCTTGAATTCTTCCTATGAAGACTATGTTCGTATAATTTGCATTAATCACGATATATTGTATTTTGCATAATATAAAATTACCTAAGTCATTTTTTCCAATGAAAATTGACATATTTTGCCTGTATTGAATCCCGCGAAAAGTCACGTCTGTAGAGATATATTTCGTATCACTAATACTATCATCATTGAAAATATTTGATATTAGAAATCTTACGTCAGCTTCATACGCATTAGGGATATACTCGATTATCTTTTTACCTTCTACAAAGGACTCAGCATTTGCAGGACGAGTACTCTGTTTTAATTGATGATTTTGTGCAAGAGTTTGAGTGACATTCTTATAGTTAGGAAAATGACGAATATCAGTTTTAAACTCTCTATGTTTGCTTTCAATCCGTAATGTCCATAAGTGTTTCAAAGGGCCAAAGTGAGAAATTAGCATGGGATAATGTTGAAGATATTCGTGCTTCGGAACAAGTTTGGCTTCAGGAAAACATTCTATTCTAAGTTGCAAATAAGAATCAATTTCTAATTTTAATATAGCAATTTGTCCTTTTGACAATGCCGGAGCACATACCAATGAAGAAATCATTCTGAAATGAAGTAACATTCTCCACACTGGATCTTCAAAATCCGGTACTAATTCTGCTACTATCACTGAAAATAATAAAAGTACTCTCCTGATTTGACTTGCTGTGCCAACTATTTTATTTTTCTGAGTTCCTTTTAATTGAATATTTGGAATAAATACTACGCTTTCAGCAAGTAATTTTATGTTATTTAAGCAAAAATTCAGGAAACCTATCTGAAACCACCCTTTTTGGACAAAATATCGAATAGCTAAGAACATATCTTTTTTCGCAAAACCCTCGAAAATATCGTGGGCTAAACATGGAGGCAGACCTGGAGCAGCTACGTGGAAATAATTCAAATTATTCAATGGAGAATTTCGTTTAACTCCCTTAACTACTGTTTTTTTTTGTCTCCGCCTCCTGAACACACGCCATGTAACTTTCAATCGTTCTCAGCTTACTTATACGAAAAATATTCTCGTGAAATTCTTCTCTGCTTATTTCGCAATATCGGCAGAAGTTTATCGATTTGCTGAAGTTTTCGATATAACCCCCTATTTGGTGACTTCCTAGATTGTCGCCTAGCATAGTAACTAAAGTACCTACAAAAGTTTTATTTTCTCCATCAATTACTATACATACTCCCTGTTTTTCGAGTATTTTCATGTCTGCAATAAGACGTGACAAAATCTTTTCCCAACCATACTCTGTTATGTAAGATTCTAAACACAATAAAACAAGTTGGATATTTTCCATTTTAGTTCTCAAGTATGGAGGTAAATTAACAAGAACCATGTATACGGCTACAATCTTAAATTTCTTTTTGGACGCCCCTAAAGGATTGCATATTTCAAATGCATCTTGAAAAAAAGTAACCATCACGATATTTTGATGTTCTTTAATGAATTTGTTTTCTTTTATAATGGAGCCATCTAGAATCTCACTCATTAATCTACCATTATCCTTCAATGACATATTTTCGCAATACGAACGTATTTTCTTGTCCATCAACATTACAGCTATCGTGTCCAAAATTGAAACATAACTGTATCTGGAACCATAATCCTCTCCATTGTCATTTAAAAGAATTTCCTCAACTGGAAGAATTAGCTGTAAATTTTCACGAAAATATTTTTTTCTGTTATATGAATTTCTTAAAATCCCTTTTTTTCGTCATAAGCGCCTGTAAATTCATCGAAACTATTGTCAAACAGTTGAATCACAATTTTTTTATCGTTTTCTGAAAAATCGCTATTACTCAAAGAGTCTAAACATTTATCTCGGCACTTTCGATTCGTACTTAAAGATTTGGTTACAACTTCTTGTATGGCCGGTTCCGTAACGTGATATTTAGTAGTTAAATTCAAATGTAATCTTTTCTCGTTTTAAAATAGTAGCTGGCATTACATCTTCGTTAAAGTTAGATGATGTACTTGACATTTTTTCAATACCCTCAATTTCCATACTGTTATCTACCGAAGCTACTACATTCTACGTGTCACTTTCACTACTTGCACAAAGATCATCAATCTCTTTAATTTGAAAATCATCTTTCTCGCGATGCATTCGAAAAACATGAACAGTATAACTATTAACATTTTTGTAAAGTGTATTCTTTCCAGAACATTCTACAAACGGACAAGTTATTCCACTTTCAGATGTTTTAATGTGATTTTTAATGTGCTTGTGAAAGAATTTAAGATTATTCGATTTGTAATAACAGTTTTCAACTTTACAAGAGTAAACAGTAACCCCACGTGCGTAATCATGTTTGCGCAAGATGTGCGTTCTAAAAGAATGATAAGACCTAAGCTTAGCACTACAATTAGAATACTGACATAATATTTCAATATTAGGTGTATTGGAATGTATTTTTTGGTGCCTGTCATATAATCGAATGGTTGTTAGAGAACATTTGCACATATTACATGTAAACATTTTAACTGAAGCACCCAAATTAAAGTAATTAAAATTGTGGCGGGACAGGTATTAGGAAATTAATATCAGGCTTCATTTGCGTCCTTAATGGATCCAAAGTGTATCCTTGTATACATCCAGCAATGTATTCCAATGTGCTGCAGAAAAAATAAACTGAAATATGGATTTGAAAAATTGCGACAACACGCAATTCTAACCTAACTTTTGTATTTTATATATTTGCCTTTAGCAAATCAATTCCTCCAATTTCGATAGCAAAAAAGTATCATATAAACAATTAACTTACCTTTCGATTGGTTTTTATACTACTGCAAGTGCAATCTTCATTCAATATTTGTAAAAGAATAGATATTTCCGCACGATACGATACGTTCACGAGGGATGCTTGTGAATAAAAGTCGCGAGATGCTGAAAAGCGCGCGTGACGCGCACTTCACATATTCCACTCGCGAATTAAAATATATGTAAATGAAAATCACTAAATAGCAGATAGATAGATATAAAAGTAAAAGTTACTATTATATGAATAACAGATGGTAATTAGCACAATTAATTCCATTAATTCCTTAATTATATAATGAATTAAAAATTAATACGAATTGTTCAAAAAAAAATTTCAAGAAATAATTTTAATTTTACAAATTTCACTAAAACTTATATACTTCTACTATATATTGCTCAATATTACCAAATTTTTGTCAATTCACATTTTTAACAATTGAAATTATATTTGCAAAACGAACTTTTTACAGATTTATTATTTTTTAAAAACTCAGTAAAATTACCACTCTCAGAGAGGGACGGATTATTAACTACTCTAAAGGTGGTACGATTGCGCGATGAAACTGTACATTCTGAAATATGTGCTATATTATCATACTCAGAGTGGTAAAATTACAACGCTGCCGGATTTCTAACATCAACATGGGTAAATCTGCTATGATCAAAGTGATAGAAATACCAGAAAATTTTTTGGTAATTTTACGATTCGAAACGGTACTTTTTTTTTTTTTTTACAGTGCGCGCGATTAAAGGGGGTTCAACATAACCTCAAAGTGTCAAAAGTGAAGTGCTACAGTATATAGCGTGAAATATGATGGATCCAATTTATAATGATATTTTATCTTCATCTAATGATGAAACATTGAATTAATTTTGTTATTAATTTATGTTTCCACTTCTTTTCACTTGACACAAAATCACTTCACTGATCACTTTTTTAAAACATATTTTTTAGAAACGCTTCGGTGGCTTCGGCGTCGGCTTTGGTAACAAACATAAAAAACAGAAAAACACGTCTTTTTCAAGTCGGAGGTCGATTTGGCGCGCTGGTACAAGTTTTTTGACTCAGCCAATCGGATCGGAGATACAACAGAAATAGGCTGAAACTAGATGTTATTGCGAACAGGGTATACCGTTAGCTAACCAGAGATGAAAAATACATGGTGGAACGCTTCGCTGGTTGATCCTGATTTAAACGTTGATTAAAAAATAACTATGATTAGTTAACCATGGATTTAATCAGAGATGGTGAAATCGGCCCTTATTGGTCAATTCATATGGCGCGCGAATTTAAATTGTCATTTCAGTTGCTATAGACGAAACACGCGCGCTCAAGAGCGCGGCCTAAACTCGTTAATTGTGTAAAAAGAACAAGCATAAACAATAAATTTGTATTATTTTTTATTAATTTTATTATTTTATATAATTTGTTTATGACAATTTCAAATTCAAATTAACTTATATACGAATTGTCATAAATAAATTAGATAAATTAATACATGGATGAGGTACTCTATCAAAATGCTGACATATCGTATAATAATAATACTCTTAAGAAATAATGACCATACGTTAACAATTACTGTTATTATAAACATTTTAATAAACAATTATATTTTTTTTGTTTTCCTAGAAATATGTTATTTTTCTCATGCAATGCCTTTAAAATATTTTTGAAATAGATTATTTTAAATAAAAAATTGTAATCATTAAATAATTCTTATTTTTTATAACAAATATAAACAAATTCCAGAATTAGTCACTTTCACTCAGAAAAACATTATTTTCGCAACTAAAACATCTTCCAGAAAAGTAAACGGTAATATCTCAATAACAAATAATGACAAATAATGGTCATTATTAACAATAAGAAGTATTTAAGAATTACATTTGTTTATTTTTAAAAATCTATTTCAAACATATTTTAAATCCATTGGAGATGAAAAAAAAAACAACATATTTCTATGAAAAAATGAAACAAATTCTAATTGTTTATTAAAATGTTTATAACAATATTCATTTTTAAAATATAGTCATTACTAATTACACGTAGTATTCTATGGCATATTTCACGCATTCGAAGCTGATCGGAAGCTGTCTAATAAAAAGTATCAAACGGTCTACTCTGAAATTTTTAGGAGATAATATTCTCAAAAATATAACGAATATTTTAATTAGAGATGTGTATTTGTCCGATCGAATTGTCAGTGAAAATTGGTACCAAATTTAGAACACTTAATTTTTCGAAATTGAGTTAGCTTCTAGAAGAAATTGATGGAATGTAAGATTCCTTTAAATCGAAATTAGACAGCTTGAACAACGCCGATCTTCAAGTCTTCATTGATTTAATTTCAAAACCAACAGAGTAATTTCGTTTTCGAGAAACCTTACATTTGAAGAGAGCTTAAAAGCTTCAATTTCATCTAAAATTAAACTCAACTAGAACATCACACCGCGCTTCGCGCGCCCATATAATTACTTCACGTTACGCACTTGTGATGATCCCACGTGACCATCTCTCAACTAATCAGATCACAAATAAACTGCGGATACTCGATAGGTCATCTATTTTTTAAGAAAGAATTTCGAAAAATGCATTGTACTAAATGTAGCCACAAAGATACCAAATTTACATTGACAATTCGATCGGACGGATGCACACCTCTAATTTTAATCCACGAAAAAACGGTTTTTAAGAGTTCATTTTTTCGTAGATGACATTTATTTATTATTTCACGCTCGTCTCTGTTTAACAACATTTTTTACGATTAAAACGAAAACTACTTATTCTATTTAAAAATTGTCAAGGGAGAATTTGTAGATCTTTTTAAGACCAATAATTATATTCGTATAATTTTCTTTCTTTTTTTTTTTTTAATTTTCGGAATGTTATAAGGCTGACAATTTTTGTTTTTTAAATTTAATATTATAAATTGTTCGACTTTTTAAGTATGTACTACAAATATCCGTAAATAGAATATGTAAATTAAAAAAAAAATTGATTTAAAAAATCACTAAAAGAGTATACCAAACGCCAATCAAACTGATCAATTCTTTCGGAAGTTATCGTGCTCTGCTCACAAACTAAAAATCTACACTCACAGACAGACAGAAAAATTGGTAAAAATATGTTTTTCGGATTCAGGGGATCACAAAACGTGGATGTTTGACAAAAAATGGAGAGTTAATTTTTACACAAATCTAATATATTCTGTGATGAGAATGTAAAAAAAGAAATTTATAACGTTTTGAAAATGAAAAAAAAATTTAATTTGAAGCCAAACAACAATCTTTAACAAAGAAAGTTAATTTGCAAGAAAAAATACTTTCCTTTTCACTCTAAAAAGTAAAGTTTTTAACGGCTCAGATTACTTTTCAATCAAAAAGGTGGATTATCAAGTCAATGAGAATTTTTTACGAAAAAAATATGACTTTCAACCAAAAAAATAAATTTTGAACAGAGCCATAAGACTTTTCAAGTAAAAAATGAATTTTCAAACTATAGTTTAATTTCATATGGGGTTTTAATGATAAAGTCCACATTTAAGTGAAAAATGAGAAAAGGGAAAAATTTTCTTGAGAAAAATTGAGATTCCTATGGGAATAACAGTTCGTTAAAATACCACAAAGAATCCAGCAAAATCCCTTGAAAAATCTACTACCTATATGAAAAAAGTTGAAATCCCGTGAATTCTCTGATTTCAAGAACTGCCATAATTTTCCCTGACTTGAGTCCATTCTAAATTATTTGAAAATTAGAGGAAATCTGTAATAAGAAATAAAACTAAATAATTAAAAGCGATCTACGAGCTGAATCTTTCACCTGAGTGACTGCTTTGCATGCTGAAGACATAACTGCGCTCGCACCTAATCACCAGAGGAGGATTTGGTGCAGCTTGTATCGAAAAAACGCGTTAATAATCATTCAAAATTCTTCAATTTTTTTTTATCTACTCAGTTTTTCAAATTAAATAAATAAAAGAAACAAAACGGAGATTCATAAAAGCATTCGTATATAAAATTCAAGGTTTCTTTGGAACTTACTTTGCCCTTTAAAAACGTAACTGCGGTTCCCTCGTTGCCAATTCGCGTGATCAAAACCCAGAAGAGTCGTATCAATCCTCACGTTGCTGCCTTGTTTATAAACTTTGTAAGTATCGCTGGGACACATTCGAGATGCGAGGGGAACTGTAAAAATATTAACGTATTTATTACTTTAAAAGTTTATACCATTTTCTTGTAATTAAACTTTACAGTACATACTTTAATTATTAATTAAAGCAATTGCAAATAACGTTTTATGAACATCTATGCTCATTAGGGCGTATCGAAAAAAAAAGTTGTTTGCGCGAAGTTCTAATAGCAATGAAATCCTTCTTTGCGGAGTCGAAAATACTCCCCTAAAATTTTATTAAAAAAAAAAAAATTTCTTCAGTCTCCGCAATGCAGATATCGCTAAAAATAAGAAATACGAAACACTTCTTTTAATTGCAAGAGCAAACAATTTTTTTTGAAGATTTCAATTATCAATAAAAATAGTTTAAACTATGCAGATTTATACCTGTATAACAGAAATTCCATTAAAATATTTTTTACCCCCCACCCCCCTAATTAACTTTGAATTTTCAAAAAATTGAAAAAAAAACTCCACTTTTTCGCTATTTTCGTTGACTTGCGGTAAGTTTTAGGACTATTTGACCACATTATGTGTGATATATGTTATTGCGAATGTGTTGGAAAGATTGTACAACCATCATATATAAGGAATTTTGACATTAAAATAATTTTTATTGACTTTGAATGACATGAAAATATTCAAAATTGATATATTTCTCTCTATTTGGAAAGAAAATTAGTTTTCGGTATCTAAATTTTCAAACCAAAATAGTTCGTAGCAAGTGAATTTGTACCTACATAGTCAAAAATTATTCAAAAATTTTTTACCCTACCTCAGTGTCCTTGAAATTTCAAAATTTCGAAATTAATCGACCTTTCGCTATTTTCTTAGACTATATATTTTTATACATCAAACTGAATACAAAAATAGACGGAACATATATTAGCTTGTTATAATGTCATTAAATTATCACAATATTACCATTGGTAATACTGTGATACTAATCCGACTATTTTTTTTATTTAGTTCGAAGTATAAGAATATATTTTAAAAAATATATAATAGTTGTATGATATTTAAAATACATTCATCTTAACATATATCAGACATTGCATGGTCATATAGTCGAAAAAATTGTAGTAACTTTTAGAAAATAGCGAAAAAGTCGATTAATTTCGAAATTTTGAAATTTCAAGAAGACTTAGGTAAGGTAAAAAATTTTTGAATAATTTTTGACTATGTAGGTACAAATTCACTTGCTACGAACTATTTTGGTTTGAAAATTTAGATACCGAAAACTAATTTTCTTTCCAAATAGAGAGAAATATATCAATTTTGAATATTTTCATGTCATTCAAAGTCAATAAAAATTATTTTAATGTCAAAATTCCTTATATATGATGGTTGTACAATCTTTCCAACACATTCGCAATAACATATATCACACATAATGTGGTCAAATAGTCCTAAAACTTACCGCAAGTCAACGAAAATAGCGAAAAAGTGGAGTTTTTTTTTCAATTTTTTGAAAATTCAAAGTCAATTAAGGGGGTGGGGGGTAAAAAATATTTTAATGGAATTTCTGTTATACAGGTATAAATCTGCATAGTTTAAACTATTTTTATTGATAATTGAAATCTTCAAAAAAAATTGTTTGCTCTTGCAATTAAAAGAAGTGTTTCGTATTTCTTATTTTTAGCGATATCTGCGTTGCGGAGACTGAAGAAATTTTTTTTTTTTAATAAAATTTTAGGGGAGTATTTTCGACTCCGCAAAGAAGGATTTCATTGCTATTAGAACTTCGCGCAAACAACTTTTTTTTTCGATACGCCCTAATGCTCATATAATTATTTTTTTTATTCAATTATCGGCAATAAGGTAGTCCTTATTTTTCAATTTTCGACTTTTGATTCTTCTTGGTCTTACCCGCTCATTTTGTTACAATGACCAAAAAAATTATTTCCACCAAATGTTAGCGAAATCGGTTAATAATAACATTTGCCTCAAAACACTCAAAGTTTCTTGTGCAATTAACATGGGGAAAAGTACCGTCCAACTTCAAATGCACGTACACTCATCTCCCGATCGAGAGCACTGCGATCGAGGGCACTTTTCACGCTTGGCTGATTCTAAGTCCCCCCTGAGCGTCCCTCGACAGCCTTCACTGAATAGCTCGAGCTATTTTAATCCAATCCGATCGAGGGCACTCGACCCCCGAGCGGTGCCGTCGATCAGGAGATGAGTGTATTTTTTTATATTTCGACGGAATCCTTTGGCTCTGTGCAATTCTGATCTTTAGACTATGTTAAAAAACACATATAAACAAAAAATTTCTTTTTGCAAAATTTAAAAAATGGCGGACCTCTAGAAGCAAAATTACAATTTCCACAATTGATAAGAAAATCTCGTCAAATTTATACAAAAGGCTGATTTATTTTTTAGAACACACGTGATGACAATGAAAACTCAAAATTTCGAAAAAATTCAAGATGGCCGACAATTTTTTTTACTCATTACTTTTTATTTTTCGATCACATCTTGTTAGGTGTCAATTGAAAAACTATATTATTGCAAAGAAACGTTTCGTGATGTATAAGTCAAAATTTTGAACAATTCAAAATGGCGCCTTATGAAATACTCTAAAACTCGTATTTTCTTCCAAAAATGTATTTCATATATTGTTCAAACTTGTAAACATTGCGTAACTTTTTGAAAATAGTAATGAGGTATCCATTTTTACTTTAGTGAAAATTTCGAGACTTACTTCCAAACATAAGCTTTGTAACCATCTTTGAGTACAGTAATGTTCAATGAAGCCTTCCTCTGTTTTCGATTGTAAACATGTCAACCCAATCCTTGTTTCCATTAAAATCTCATGAAAAGCAGGGTTGGATTGACATTTTTACAATCGAAAAGAGAGAAAGGCTTCATTGAATATTACTTTACAGTAATGTACGTCATGTATGCCTTAACATTTGTCACTAGATTTTTGTACGCATTCAATGCAAAATCCTCTATTTTCGTCATATTTCTTACATGTGGAGTGACTTTGACAATCGTCATCTCTTTCTCGCGATTTGTCTGCTCGGTATGCAATTCTCCGTTTCAGAAAATGAATATTTATCGTCAAAAAATTTTCTAAGTTCCCATTATCCAACGCCCTTAATTGTATAAGAAACTTTGAGTGCTTTGAGGCAAATGTTAATATTTTAATCGATTTCGCTAAAATTTGGTGGAGATCATTTTTTTGGTTATTATAACAAAATATGGGGGTGAGACGAAGAAAAAAAAAAAACCACCAACACTCTAAAAAAAATTCTATTAACAGTGAAAGTACGTTCCTTTCAAAATGCATCCTTTGAAATTAAGCAGATTTCTTTTATCTGTCAAAGGAATCGTTTCACTGTTAAAAAACTCATCTGCTAAGTGCAAAACGAAAATAGTTTTACCAATAAATAATTTATTTTTATTATGAAAAGAAATCCTTTAACTATTAAAGGATTGCACTTGTAGGCTACTGGGTGAAGTGCGTCTATACATGGAAAAAATTTGTTCCGGAAGAATTACCGAATTAGTTCAGAGATTGAAGATATGAGAAAAATTCGGTAGATATCAAATAACTTTTCATGAAAATAGCTCAAACCATTCCAAGAAAATTACCGAACTTACAGTAAACACTTTTAAAGTGTGTTTTATAAAGGTCAAAATGAAATGTAACGAATAAGTTTCGAGGAAATATAAAACAGTTTGATAATCTTCGCAAGATTCTTCAGGAGAATTTCCATGTATCTAAAAAGAATTTGTATTATTCCCTTGCCAAGAAAATTCTGAATCTTGGACTGGAAAAATTCCCGAACTCTGCCGTAAATAAGCATGCGCAGACGTCCATCTGCGCACGTTTCATCCTGAACCGACCCGGTCAAGCTTAGTAAAAATTTTGTTTTTGTATCCCCAGCGTGATATAGCCGGGAGGCTTAGTCGTTAGGGTTAGGTAGGAATATACGTGTTAGGAGGGTTCGAAACCCGAGGCATTTAAGATTTTTTAAGAGCGTTTTTAATATGTGTAAAGTAAATTAAGTATAAATATAAACATTTGTATGTAAATATATAATATGCAATGCCCAGTGTAGACATTTTACTGTGGCCTTGAGCGGGTCCAGGCCGGGGGATGTAAAACCGGGGTGAAACGCCAAATCTGGCCTGGCCCAAATGTGGACGCCCAGTTTTGACTGGAAGCCCGGCCTGAGCCCAGCCGAATTCCGCGTTTCATCACTGGTCTGGGCCAAATTTGAGAATTTCTACACGCCCTACTGGATTCTCACCAAACTCACTTCAGAAAATTTCTACACTATCCAAGAATTCTTCCCGAATTATTTTTAATTCTCCTGAAATTTAACTGTAATTATTTTTAAAAAAGTTCTGTGGCATTTAAAATAAGTAGATCCGTAACTTTTACTGAATTATTCTCATATCCTCAGTCTCTGAACTAATTCGGTAATTCTTCCGGAACAAATTTTTTCCGTGTACATGAGTGATTGTACATTGTTTCAATTTTAGTTTCTCCATTAAAGAAAATATTTTGACAGTAAAAGGAGAACATTTGAAAGGAAAATCCTTTTACCGTGAAAGGATTTCCTCTCATAATCAAAAGGGTAAACGGTACCAAGGCGGACAAAAATCGAAAAAAGAAATTAATTTCCTATTTCAATATGTGTAGAATGTGTGGTTTAAATTTCATAAGGATCGGTCGAATAGTTTTCATAAAATCCTTGGTACCGTTTTAAAAACGCTGTTTTGAGAAAAACGCGTTTAAAACAATAACAATGCAATAAAATAAATAAAAAAAACAACTTTTTTACGTATTTTAAGACATGTTTTATCATACCTAAGAATATTTATATCCATATCTTCCATGACATACTCAAAGAAGATGTTGAAAAATAGCTCTTTTCTTAGCATATAAAGTAGAATAACCCCTTAAAGACCAATAATTATGTACTTATAATTTTCTCTATATCACGCGTTATTTGGCTCAAATTTTGAATTTTTGAGTTTTCAAGAAAATTCAAGAAATTGTTACGTAAGCCCTGTAGTACGTTCAAAAAAAAATATTTTTTATCCTTTGACTCTTTTTCATATCGTGCGTTATTTGGCTTTTAATTAATTATTTTTTAAATTTTCTGAATGCTCTAACTTTCTTAATTTTCATCAAAAATGGTTGGCCAACGAACTCGGCCTTCATTTTAAAACACTAAATGAATATATCAAAGGCTAATGTAATCGGTTAATTCCTTCGAAAGTAATTGTGAACGAAATATAAAAATCTACACAGACACACACACAGCCAGTCAAACGGACGGGCACATTGGTAAAACCCTGTTTTTCGGGTTCAGGGGGTCACAAAACGTAAAGATTTAACAAAAAATGAGGGGTTCAAATTTTACACAAATATAATACATTCTCTCTGATGAGAATGTAAAAATGTGTTGTTAAAGCTTATGAAATTTCGCGTTTATTTAACTTTTGCAAAAATAATTTAGACTTTTTGAAGAGGATATAATATCTCGCGAGAAGTTTAAAAAATGTAATCATTTGTCGAATTTTGTACCCTAACTTATTTAACTCACGGTATTTCTACAAGTATTAAAAACAATCTTATAGGGTTTTTTTATTGTTTATTTACTATAATATCTTTTTAAGATAACTTGTCTCTATTATGATCTTCTACAGATTGTTAATGATGATAAACATTTAATTCACATGCAAATTTTATGTCGTAGGATGAAGAGATGTTGCACACCGGTAAAAGTTCAGATACCTTGGGTAGTGTAAGTCACTCAGATAATTTGTTGGACTTTGAAAAATACATAAGTACATGGAGGGTTGAACAGCAAGTTCCGAAAGGAAAACAAGTTGAAGAAGAGGAACGTGAAGACCAGCAAGTTCCTCAAAGAGAGCAACAAGGTCCGGTTTTAGAATTGCATCAGAACTCACATGTTGAGCCTGTTGTAGAAGTTGAGGAAACTAGAGTTGCTGCATGTTTAGGAACATATTCAGAAAATTTGCAACCTAATCTTGGTTCGTATTTTTTTTTACTTTACTAATATTTGATCAATCACGTGGTATCCCAATTATAAGGACAAGGTAGTTTTTTTGACTTCTATTTTTTAACGTACTAGCAATTATGATCCGCGCGATATGCGCGCGATTAATTTCTACTTTTTGCACACGCTTTGCTAGTAGAAAAAATAATTGGGAACTTTTAATTCCTTAAAAGTCTTTAAAATTACTAAATTACCTGTGGTTAGTGAATATTATTCCATAAATGAATAAGATTATCAGTTTTTAATGTATTAATACTCGTATTTTTTATATATGGGGCATTATTCCTCAAGTGTACCACCCTCAGAATTCGACTTTGTCTGATTATTCAGTTTCGTGCTATTTCGAAGGTATTAAAGCTCCTTTCCCATGGAATACACGAAATTTTGTCCCACATGTTTTTGATAGTTTTTTTCCTGGTCTATCGAATATTTATAACCATTTTAAAAAAAGTTAAAATTCGACCGATTTTTTTGAAAATTAAAATATTTTTGACTTTTGAAGAAAAAAGCATGTTTTTTTTTTGGTCTCAAAGTAAAGCTTAAGGAGTTAGTACCAAAGAATATTTTTTAAAAATTGATTTTCTAAAAAGTGCAAATTCTTATAATAAATATATGTAGAATTGTTGGATTAATCGTTATTTTGGTCATAAATATCGAGAACAGGTCGAAAAACGCAACACAACGTAAGCATCTTGAACACACCGAACGTGCTTTTAGCCCTCGTATGAGGAAAATGACCTTGAAAATTGAACTCAAGGTCAAAATTGATGGTACAGTTAAATGGTCCTCTCGATCCTGGTCAATTTTTGTCTAAACCATTTTTTCGTAATTAAACTATTTTATAAGATACTTATAGATTAAAATGGATCACCCTGCATTTTAGATCAAAAACTAAATGCGTGTTTTTTCGAAACAACGTTTTTCGACCTGGCGTGCAAGATTCCGAAAAAACTATTGGACCGATCGGCTGAAATTTGGATATGTTATTCTACATATATGTCGTTATGGTATGAATCAAAATCAAAATTATCGATTAATATTTAACCCTTTTTTAAACAATTTACGGTTAAAAAAAAGGTGAACAATTTTCAAGTCGGACATTTTGTATCCCAATCGGTCCAATAGTTTTTTCTGAATCATGCACGCGAGTTTTTAAAATGACTAACTTCCGGCAGCCTTACCAGCCAAATTTATTATTAAAAAAAAAATTTGTAATTGTGTTTTATATGTATAATAATGTGTGAAAAGTCAGGATCTGTAATATAAATTTTAATTTGATTAAAAAATTCTTTAAAAAAAGGGTGAAAACTTTGGTACTAACCCCTTAAATGCTTTTTTGCAACACATGCATGAAAATGTCCACATTCCGCACGCTTTATGGACACGGAATGTGACCATATTTTCATGCATTTTTTGCAAAAAACATCGTGTGTGACATGTGCGGGAAGTTGAACAGTTACTCGTGTGAAGTTTGTAACACTCGACTACGACTTTTTTAGAAAATCAATTTTTAAAAAATATTCGCCTCTGTCTCGTTTTACAAACTTCATACTCGTAGAATGTTCAACTTTCCGCAATTGTAACACAATATACTATTTAAATTTTTTTCAAATCGACCATTTTCTTGAGTTCCTCATCAATTCTTTTGAAGGGGTTAGGTACAGTTGTAATTTTGAAAAAATCAATTTTTTTTCATTTTCTACAAGTATAACATTTCAAAAGTATTGTGTGAAAATTTCAAGTAAATCGGAACATAACTTTCCGAGATATTTTTAATTTTCACTTTATTTTTTTTAATAGAACCGAAAAATAACAGATTTTTTGGAGTAAAAAACAACTTTTTACTTTAGGTATCCGCAACTTTGTAAAAAAAAATAAATTTTGATAAAATCTCTCCGTCAAGTACACAAGAATATTATATTTTGCTAATTCCTTATGGGGTCTTTTGTGTCAAATGATTCAGTCATGAGTTACGTTACGCACCGAAAAACAAAATTTTTTCTGGATCTCTAGCATATTGGCCGTAGCTTAGTTGTTTATTACTGTTTTGGAATAAAAAAATTACTGTAACTTCTTGAAATATATATCTTTCGAACTTATAAAAATTAATTTGTAAATATTTAAAATATTTTTTTCTCTGCAATGCTACGTCTACATTTATTGAGATATCAAATTGTAAATGTATAAAATTAAAGAAAATATGCTAAAGTATGTTTATCTAGTCTTAAATTTTTGTAAGAATAAAAAAAATTTTCTTGAAAATTTTTATTTTTTTTTTATAAATGTCAATATTTAGGATCAGATAAACGTACCTTAATGTTTTAGCTTCAATTTTAGAAATTTTCAATTTGACATCTCAATAAACGTAGACATAGCGTTGCTTACCGCTACAGAAATTCTCCCATTAGTCAAAAATTTACGCGCACTATTCAAAATGCAATTATAATAATTCGATTTTGAATCACATGACAAATTTTGACCAATAACAGCATTTTACCAACGGGAAGCCAACATGTTTGAGAGCACTTTTGCAAAGAAAAAAATGTCGCTAAGGTAGGGATCGAGTAAGTCTTAGATGGCCTTAATTTTTTATCCCTTTCTTCTCACCTATTTTTATTTTTAAAAAAACCACCTTTATATCTTTTTAACAAAAATAATGTTTTTTAAAAGATTTTTTTACTCACCCCAACTTGTGAATTCCCATTTCATTTCTACGTAAAAATCCGGCGCCTGAAAATGGAAAAAGATCAATTAGATTGTAAACGATATTTTGTAATTCGTTTAAACTATCTTATAACTATCGTTGAACCTGTTTGAGTTTATGAAGTAGTTCTGGGATTCCAGCGACTCGATTGCAGTATCTTTGGTAGTCCCGTCTTGCGAGGACCATTTGAAGCAATTCTGGATTTCCGGTACCCACTGCCTCTTGCACAACTAAAAAATTAAGTTTAATTTCGGTTAAAGTCTTGAAAATAAAAATTAATTACCAGGGCCTAAAGTTTTGTGTAATACAAAGACACTTTTTTATATAGGCCAAATTTCAAAGTGTATATAGTAAAACATTCTTATTTCCAATGCAAAAGCTCCAAAGTGTAAAAATCTCAAATGAAAATAATTACAGAAAGAATAATTTTAAGGCAAGAAAATATTGCAAGGCTATATCTGTGCTGCCTTCTCGAGTCTTTACATGTTTATAGAAATAAAACTGTATTCCGACGTTAATTTTGTCTAGAAAGGGTCTTCACTGACCCAACAATTTAAAAAAGCATAATTTTTTATATTTAGGGCGAGTATTATTAGAAATAGTATTATATATATATATATATATATAT
>UCOH01012270.1:5949-57070 GCA_900474275.1 Synergus japonicus
AGTACTAATTTAAATTATCGCGCGAAGCGCTGTTGTGCAACGATGAATGTAGGAACTAAATCTACATTCATCACAAAATATATTCACTACCGCTATCTCTGAGCAAACAGCGGATTTAAGCTTATACACCTGGTATATATATATATATATCACACGTGCATTTGCCGGTCATAATAATAATATTAGAAGCGCATCAGCGCGCGCGCATACAGTGCTTCAGCTCGGTATTCCAACGTAGAAACTACCTTGACTCCGAGCTGAATCAACGTGAAAATGGCTACGTGAATACGTCACGCTGAAACAGCTTAAAATTTTTTCCCAGTGAAATTAAACATCAAAGTACTATGTATTGTGACGTGATATATTTTATACCATGCACATTTTTCATAGAGAGAGATTACTCGTTCACTCTGTGCTCAAAGTCTATGGCGTTATCACGTATTTTTATTTAGTGCCTTTTAGCAAGTCTTTTTTTGAGTTAGTTTACTCTTGTGTATTTGAGATTACCCTGGGTGTGGTGAAAGAACCACCCAGTGATTTGAATTACTGTGGATTCGGCTTATTGAGACTACGATTATTGGGATTCGATATTTTGATAAATAATAAAATGCCGAACTTGACCACAGGACAAGTTCAAGGAAGGCGCATAATCTCGCATGCTTTTGTAGTCACAGGTAACGATCTCTTTTCTCTCTCTTCCATTGTGATTATTAATGATTCGTAAATTGTGTCTCGTTTTGAGTAATGTTGTACATTGACGAACAGGGGTTCGTCAATCTCTCTATTAGTTTGCTCCAATCGTTATACACTCAACTTCCCCTATAGTAAAGAAGTCGAAACCAGAATCGTTCCCAATAATAAAAACTTCCTTTCCTCAAATTTCACATCAATTGCGCATGCGTCACATCAAATACAAATACAGCCAATCAGATGCCGATCACAACGCATGTGCAATAGTTATCAAGTGTTAATTGTGAAATATTTTGTTTACTATTGGGAACGAAATGTCTTTACTATTTGGAACATGTTACTATTGGGAACATTACTATTGGGGAAGTTGAGTGTATCTAATTCATTGAATGTGTGATGTAATAACTTTCTTCTTTATTTGATAAATTTTGTTTATTGATTCTTTTGTAAATTCGGTTTCTCAGTGAATATTCCCTTTCCCCGGCCTCTCCGCGGTACTGTACTAGCATAGGGTTATGTAACATAAATTCACTTTAACTTTAGAAAATACGTTTGCTTGTTTTGGAGTAAAACAAGCTGGCGCTCAAATGGCTTAGTTTAATTAACATCAGTCATAAAATTATATTTCTCAGTTCACCATTATAACCATTAAATTAATTTCAATCTGTGTTATAGTGTAACGATTTCTCTCTATCCCCTGGGCTAGTGTTCTCTGGTCCTTGGTGATTTCGAGTTGAAGTGAGACAAAGCAACCTTATGCCCTCTTATAGGCTAAAGAGAATCGTGGGAGTGGGACGGTTCCTGAGGGAGGCAAGTAATTTACGCAAACGATTTAGCAACAAATAACAATATTTATTCAAAAATAAAGAAAGTCGAAGACTAAGCCGTCACACGGCAATGAAGATTCTATACATACAAAGTTTATCCGCGACGAAGTGAATATATAAATAAACGGCGTTCCGCATGAGAAGGAAAGTGATAAAGTTGACGTGTCTACGTCTACGTAGTGATGAATCAAATAATAAAGTTTTAATTCATGAATCTTAGAAAAAACCTCTCTTGGTCCTGACTAAGCTTACATGATTATGGTTAAAAAACCTGGATATTTTACATTTGCCTAACTGCTTAGCCCTACGCGAACTGGTACCCTTTGCAAGAGAGAGAACAACGCGAATTTAATATGAATAATTGTGACGCCTGGCGCAAATTGATTCCAGCGTAAAGTTGCGTGGAATTAGAAAAGGAATCCCTCGTTCAAATAAGGAATGAGAGGCTGACCAATCAGGAACTCTCTTTTTTCACTATGTCCAATGGAGCGATTCTAGTAAACTAATAAGCGTGTTACGTTCTGGTAACATACAGTGAAATTACCGCTCGGCGAGAAGATTCCCGGTAAGAGTTCGAAAATTGGAAGATGATCGCGATATGACGTCACGAGGTGTGAATACGCGCGTGCGCGAGTTGCCCCTCCGTATAACAACCGAGATTCGTCTCCCTAGCCAGTTCCCCAGCCTGGTACAGCGTACGAAGGAACTTAGCCCTGGGTGTCGTTACAAGGTGTAATACGCGCGTGCGTGAGTTGACCCTCCGTACAACAACCAAGATTCGTCTCCCTAGCCAGTTCCCCAGCCTGGTACAGCGTACGAAGGAACTTAGCCCTGGGTGTCGTCACAAGGTGTAATACGCGCGTGCGCGAGTTGACCCTCCGTATAGTAACCGAGTTGTTACTCCCTGGTAATGTGAAAAAATCTTGTCAAGTTCCCAGCCTGGTACAGCGTACGAAAGCAGCTTGACAAGATGTCGGCCTGCTGCAACTAACTCGTTGAATTTTCAAGTTCCCCAGCCTGGTACAGCGTACGAAAGGAACCTGACAAATATGGCGAGTTGCAGCAAGAACGTTATGTAATAATTTAGGAAACCCCAGCCTGGTACAGCGTACGAAGGTTTCCTAGGCGCTATACTAACTTGAGTTTCTGGCAGCGAAGATTGTTGATTGGCTGCCTGCTTCTCGGGCGACGAATGAAACTTAGCTTGGCTCTCTACGACGAATAGAAACTCTGCTTGGCTCTTTTGCGACGAATAGAAACTCTGCTTGGCTCTTTTGCGACGAATAATGGCTCTGCTTGGCTCTCAAATGTAATCAAATACTGCTTGGTTCTCAAATGTCTCGGATGACGTCGGAATGGTGTGGTGGTCCAAAATCCCTGACTATTGCTAGTCAGCAAAACTATCAAGTCAATCTAAGCGCCAGGACCATGTCCAGCAATGCTGTGATTGACTCGAGGACGAGTGATGGCTGGGATCGAACGCACGCCTTTTAGCCCTGCGCGAAACTAAGTCGTTCGCGAGAAGACGGGGTTCTGAAAGCCTAGCGCCACTCAGCCGAATCATTACCTCGTCGATACTCGAATCGCTTTCTCTAGCGTCGATATCTCATCATAGTTTGCCTGTGTGTCAACGTGACGGTACCCTGTCCCGTCACAATAGTATATATATAATAACAATTATTTTAAATAATAAACGAAAGAACATAGAAAAATATAATTATACTTAAACATTTACTTCTTTATTATCGCATTTAGCATATAATTCTGTATAATTAAATATCCAAACAGTTTTTCGTCATCCTGAAAATTTAAATTTACCGCCTAACAACATAAGTGTGCAAGCGAAATTCGATTATATCAACGGAAAGGAGGGTTCTAAAGCCATTGATTACATTTTTTTATAATATTAATAATTTTTCCAATTTTGTCTATTAAAAAATAAAATTGGAATATTAAACACTATCAAACGACCAATCAACGACTCCAATATAAACTTTTGTGAAATAGAAAAATGTGTAGTGCAATGTGAAGTTGGCACATCTTTTTTGAAAAATCAATAATTTCTATAATTTTAACTATCAAACGATGAAATTGGAATATCAAACACTATAAAACGACCAACAAACGAATCTATATAATAAAAGTTCGTTTTATTATAAACGAGGTGCCATCTTCACGACCATGTAAGGCCGGTCACATACATAATGATGCGAAAGTGTACATTGTACATTGTTGTTGTAAATCTGATTGGATTTTGAATGACTTGCAGTTGTAGGAAAGAAAAAAACAAAATAATGTTCAAAATTTGTATTCAAAATTATTGTTAAAAATTTATTTCGAATTCTTCAGAAACGAAGAAATCTAAATCTATTTTCAAAATTGAATATTTTTATATTTTAATTAAATATTTTTTCGCTGTGAACAAAAATTTTAAATCGAAATTTGGAAAAAAAAAATTTGCAGAAATTTTGGAGAAACTTAATTTTAGTAATTTTAATCTTTTTTAATTCAACATCAACAGGTCTTTCCATAAAATGATGGCACCTAGTGGGCTACAAGTAGTAGCTACCTTTTTGTCGAAATATTGGACAGAAAGGTGAGAATCTTTAATATATTTTTTATTTTTGTATAACACGAAGGATCTTACACGCCTTTTAGTTGTAAAACTCATGATTAAGGCCTTATATTTTTGGGACTTATATTTAAGGTTTAATATTTTTGAAATCTAAATTTTATGCCTCATATATTTGGGCCTTTTAGCTGTGGGTTTTATATTGTGGTCCTTATTTTTATACCTTATTTTTTTAGGTCTTATGTTTTATACTATACAATAATTTTATTCTTATTTTTTTAGTAAATTATAACAGTTAATATGTAATACGATAAAAATAACATAATTAACATAAATTTCAAATTCTAGTTTCCCCGACAACTACTCGCATTTCCCTGATTTCCCTAATATGTGGCCACCGTGCAATTGCTACAGAAGAGAACATTGGATCGCAACGAAGCAAGTCCTCCGCTATCTACGTGGGACAATTGATCTGCGCTTGAAGTATTAAAGGACAGGAATCCTCTGATAGGCTTTGTCGAAGCTGACTGGGCCAATTGTATGGAAGACAGAAGATCTTACACAGGATATGTCTTCATATTTGGGAATGCAGCTATTATTTGGGATACCACACTCAGCAAAAAGTTTGTTTAAATCAAACAAATTATCACTTTGATATGGGGTCAGTTATATGTTTGTTTGAACCAAATAAATTTTTTATTTGTTTTTATTTATTTCAATTGAAAAAAATGTTGGTTCATTTAAATAAATTTTTTGTTTGAATTAAATAAATTTCTTGTTTGACTGTTGAAAAAAAAATACCTGAATAACTAATGAAAAATTGGTTTCTTCGATATTGCGAAATTCGCGGCGACCAGGACTCGAACGCAAGACGCGCGGGAAGAGCGGAATTAGAACTCGACACTACCTACTAGACCACGGAGGCTGATCGCAAATTGTTACGAATCGGGTGTATTTGAATGCAAACAAGTCTTTGACACTGTTATTTTTTCACATCTCTAAAAGTTTATTAACATTATATTTAGTGTTTGAATTAAACAAATACTTTGTTTAAAATAAAAATAAATACTTCACATATTATTTTTTTTCAAATTAAACAAATTTTTTATTTAAATTAAACATATTGACATTATACCAAACAAATTATATATTTCAATAAAGAAAGTGAATATTCTTCATTTATTAACATTAAATAAATGTTTTGTTAATTGAAGCAAAAAATTTATTTCGTTCAATTATCTGCCTTTAAACAAATTTTTTTGTTTAATTTAAACAAACTTTTTTCTGAGTGCAGATAAATCGAACTTGTAAATTTTTTCGGGTGCCCCCCAATTTCAAGATGGCCCTGTCCTCCGAAACGCATGAGAAAAGATATGGGGAGTTTGAAAGACACAACTTGAATGTTTATTTATAGACACAACGCAGACTGTAAATAAAAAAAACGCGATGTAAAAAATTTTTGACGCAAATAAACTTCATTATTACGACGCGATTTTCACGATCCGATGTGGAAAAAGAGAGGAATATACTTATAAAATTTTCGCCAACTAGACGATGTAAGATGACGGGTGATGAGGTAGGGAGTAAGGTAAGTCGATGTAGCAGAAGAAAGAAATGCCGAGAAAAAAAGAAGGCGAGTGTGGACACTCAACTTGAATGTTTTTTTAGACACAACACAGACTGTAAATAAAAAAAACGCGATGTAAAAAATTAGAAGAGATAGAAGAGAAAGAGGAGAAACTATTTGGAAAGCGTGGACGCCAGGAGAGGGTTGGAATTGGAGAAGGGGAAAGAAGGAGAGAATATACATTATAATTTATAAAAATTTTTATAATTTAAAAATAATTATTCTTTAAATTAATTTAACGATAATAAATAAAAGCTGAAAAAAAGTAAAATGTAAATAATTTTTCTTGATTACTTATTAATTGATTACTTATTAATTGATTACTTTTCTGATTAATTTTTTCTATTGAAATAATTTTTTAAAAAAACTTTTTCTTTTGAGGGTTAAATAATGGAAGATTAATTTCAAAACGAAATAAAAACATACATTGGTTAAATAAAATTGATATAATAACATTCCCAATACAAAAAAAAAGGAAACTTAATGCTTCCTCTTTGAGGAAGCAAAGTGCTCATTGAATGAGCATAAAAGTTGATACAACTTCACAGCTAGTTTATAGACACAACACAGACTGTTAACAAAAAAAACGCGTTGTAAACAATTTTTGACGTAAATAAACTTTATTATTACGTCGCGAATTTCACGACCCGATGCGAAAGAAGCAAGGAATATACTTATAAAATTTTCGTCAACTAGACGATTAAATTACCAACCGAAATTTTCTAGTACAAACAATTACCGCTATCGCCTCGTGAGCGAGCTACTAAATCGACTTCACCTGCCGTCCTACCTCAACATCTGTCATCTTACATCGTCTAGTTGGCGAAAATTTTATAAGTATATTCCTCTCTTTTTCCACATCGGATCGTGAAAATCGCGTCGAAATAAAAAAGTTTATTTCCGTCAAAAATTTTTTACATCGCGTTTTTTTGATTTACAGTCTGCGTTGTGTCTATAAAAAAACATTCAAGTTGTGTCTTTCAAACTCCCCATATCTTTTCTCATACGTTTCAGAGGACAGGGCCATCTTGAAATTGGGGGGCACCCGAAAAAAATTGCAAGTCCCGATTATCCAACGCCCTTAATTATAAAAATAATGTATATAAACAAATCATCCAAATTGGTACTTTTTCACGAAGAAATTCATTTTCCACTAATCTATCTTGTAGATTCGAACGGCAATTTTTTTTTGTGTAGAGTCCACCTTAAAGTTTTTTTCAGAATTTTTTCAGAATTTTCTGCAATGTTATATAAGTTATAAACTCTATTTTTCTGTTTACAAAACTCTAAAATACAGTATTTCTCAGAACAAAACCAATATAAAAATTGTATATTTTTTAACCCTGTTCTTGAAGTGTTTATTTTCATCTCTGAATCTGAATCTACATTCAAAATATTTAATTTCGAAATATCCAAGATAACGAAATTTAAGATTTTTGTTAATTTTGAATGTTGAATTTTTAAAATTTAGAATTTTGGAAATCTGACTCCAGATTCGTAATCAGCGACCCCGAAAACTCCCTAAGGTGCGTGTGACTGTAAAATTTGTTTCTGAGTAAAATGTGTGCCTCAAGGGGTTAAACTAACAATCCGATTTTCATGAGATTCAAACAACATTTAAATGAATGAATTCAACCCCTGATAACAAGGTTATATGTAATAATTTCCAATATTTTGGAATGAAAAGTAGAACCTGTAATTAACTTGAAAATTGAAATAATTCCCAAGACAATAAAATTGCAAATGCATCAGATCAAATATATTAGTGGAATTCATCATTTCGCAAACCAACATTCGGTCTCATGATAAGCACGAGTCAAATAACTTTTATGCACGTGCATTATTACAATCAGGGCGGATTTCAAAGAAGGCAAAGAGTTAATAATCCTCTCCTCAAAATCATGCCATATCAACCGACCGATTAGAAACTTCCACCAGAAGAAATTTCCCACCTAATCGGTCGGCGATGCATCTACAAAATACACGAATTCAGTCTTTAATCGCCAGTCAACTAGTTCATCAACTCGCCCGTCCGGTCGGTAGTTCGGTTGGTCTTGTGTAGCCTCGCAAAAGGTATTGCTGAAAATAAATATATCTTTTTTGAAAATTCGGAAAATGGGAAGCCTATAACGTTCTACCGCGCGCAGCACAGGGGCCAAACGATTAGAACGTTAAAATCTTTTAATCCTTTTTCTGACGGAGTGATCAACGTGATTCAAAGTGTTTATATACACCGCGTAAACCCTTACGGTTGCAACTCGTACTTGCTTAAAAAAAAGACCGCGTAATACCTAACTAGGGAGCGTAGTCGCTAATGCGAGGATCGTAATCGAAACGACCCTCCTTTAAATCGCGACCCTTTGAATACTGTTATTGAATGAATAAAACAACAGTAATATTCAAAGGATCAATTCAAGACCACGAATAATAATCCGTTCTCGAATCTCAAAACGACAAAGAATTTTATTCGAAACGGTAGTTTGAATTCATGTGGCAAAGTGTTGGGAATTTAAAGGGGTGTGGGTTTAAAACTACCCTCATTCCTTCAGATAAATTCACCGTCATCTTTTCGACGTGAAAGCAAATCAAATACGAGACGTGGGAAGTGGGGAATAGTTCCGTGCGACACTTTGTGTGCATGTGTGAAATAAACCCCTAAAAAGACTAGAGTTGCCCAATTTTGGCAACGATCAGAATTATTAAATTGGCCCAGTCGAAGGGAATTTGACTTGATTCTCAACATCTCTTCTACTTCCCTCCGACTGGTAGGATAAGTTTTAAGACAATAAGGACCAATAGGATACGCAGTAAGTTTGATGTATCGTTCCAATTCTTTTCTTTAAAAATTGTATAAACAACCTTGCTCAACGCGAAGTTAAATCCAATTTTTAAATAAAATAGTAATTTGAGGTCGCTCTAAAATTATAAAACTTCAATAAATTTATATTAAATTAAAACCTCTCCAATTTATTTAAATTCTCCTTCCAATTCAAAACCCATTACTTCAGGATAAAACCCTCGGATGAGGGCAGATATTTCACTTACTCACATACCAACGAATCAGAAATCTCTTTTTCTGCATTCCCTTAAATTTTCTAAAATTTCATAACCGTGAGACAAAGACATGCTTTAATAAATTCTTAATAAATATTCGTTTCGTTACATTAATTGGTTTTACGGTTGAACCTCCTTAAATAGATTTTCAACGAATTTTCCACTTAAAATTTCATATTCTTTTTTTTTGTTCTGTCTGGACAAGTTATATAATTACGGATCAAAAAAAAAATTATGCTGTCGATTCAGCATGAAAAAGCCTAGAATGTTGCTGGCCAGCAGCGCGCTCATCTCCTCTGAGCCCGGCACCGATCATGAACGTGTAGGGACGTTTCATTGTCCCTTCCACGTTTACAACAAGCAATGATGCGTGCCAGCCACATCTTGTGTTTATGGTAATTTAAATGATTATGTCCAGTGAGCATGAAACATTATCCTTACATCTTTCTTGGGCCAGTTTAGGATGGTACAAAATAATTCCGTCCTGCGGCAGTCACCCACGGTGGACTTAGCTTGTCTGCATCCATTTTCTTTGCACCACCCAATTTTTTATCTCCAGCCTGGTGCAGCAGGGTGCCAATCGGCCTACCTGCTGCTCCTCTTTTTATTATTCGAACAGCTTTCTCGTTGTCCTTGATCCTTGTATGTCCAGGGACACATATCAAGGCCACCCTATTATTTGCCGCAACTTGGTTTAGTGCTTTTTTGCACTCCCACACCAGAATAGGTATGATTTCTGGTTTCGGGAATCTCAAACGCTACACAGCAATCCTGTATCAACTCATCTAGAAGCTGAAACAACGCTAGTTAGAGGAAAATCTTGGTCTCATGCAGACGGCGAAAAACCACCTTATCGGCAACTGATTGTGTGCTTGTTGTATTTATCTGTGGCAACAAGACCAACAAGCTCACACAACAATTTTACTGAGTGACTGCTTCGACAATACTCACTGAAACGCAGCGAAGAGAGTACTTCAATACTTAAAAGAGACGAGTGACCTTGGAATCTTCTACAGATGCGGTGATGGTCCTCTAGAACGATTGATGTTCGAAGTCAAAAGATAGAAACGGATAGATTTTAGAGATTTTCTATCCCTCCCAAGTGTACATTTTGCATCCATGGATTGCACAAGGGATAGAAAAAGATTGGCGTGGATAGGCGTGGTTAGACGTGGATAGGCATGGATAGACGAAGGATACAGAAAGATAGAAAGATACTATTATCTACAAATAATTGTAGAGATAACTAGGGGTGCTATTGTGAGCATATTATCATCACACCTTGAGCTTCATTTTTTCCCGTTCACGCGCTTGCATCGCTACTATATATATTTTTCAATTACTTTATTTTTACATTAAGAGGTTTTTCTACTTTATACGCTAATAAAAAAGAGCTATTTTTCAACATTTTTTTTAGTATGTCATGAAAGATATGAATATAAATATTTTTAGGTATGATAAAACGTCTTAAAATAAGTAAAAAACATTGTTTTTTATTTATTTTATTTAATTGTTGTGATGGACAGTCTTGTCGCCCGTCACATATTCCTATCCTTCTATCGCTATCTCTTGTCAGTTCACGTCACCGAGCAGGCGGGGCGAGATTTTTACCAGGCGGCTTCCCCTACCATCCGCCGACTAGTCGTTACGTAATTACAAGTGCTTAAAAGCACCGAATCGTCGCATTATCGATCAGTTCGCTGAGGAGCAGCTCGACTGCAAATCAGCGTAACTCAACTGGTCTCTCTGCTAGCGGGCTACTACCATAGCAGAGCAACCAGGAGGCAACCTGGACGTCTTCTCCAGGGGAGACCCACTGAGTGTACGACTGGCAGGCACCCCTACAGCCATGCACTCAGCTAAAGGATTCTTCGGCTCACACCGACCTATCCTGGGTCGATCCTGACGAAGATTTCCAGAACCTAGGGAATATCATCATCCTAACATTTCCATCCTAAAAGAATCATCTGATACCTGACCAGCGTGCACCCTCATGACCAGCTATCAGATAAAGAGGGTACGTCAGCCCAAAATCCTGACCTACCCCTGATTCAATCCCGTCTCTCCGTTACAAATACCATCCCAAATAAAAACTCACTTCAAGTTTGACTAGCGGGCACCCCCATGGTCAACCTTGGAGATAAGGGTTGTATTGATTCTAAGGAGTCAATCCAACCTAGAGTCATTCCTGTCTAACATCACACCTGGGGTTTGGAATCGAACATAAAAAAAATACAATACATAAAAAATAAAAGTAAATTACAGAAATCTCCCTCGTCTTTCTCTCTCTCATGCACCGTTCCGTAATACCGTTTATCAGAGAGAGAAGGACTCAGGAGATAGTATCCGTCTCAAACGCCGGTGATATGTGACTTACGCCATGACGTCACTACATTACTCATTCACTCTAAATTGCAGATGAAGACAGACTAGGTCCGTTTCGCACACACTCTCGTACAAACACCCGTTCGCTCTCTCTCACGCACACACTGAAACCAACACACCGACACAAACATTAAAATGTCTCCGTTTAAATATCGAAATTTATATTTATATTAAACCATTATCCTCATTTGCAATCATCCAAGTAAAATCACTCATTTAGCTCTTAATTAGAAATGTAATTTATAGGGAGAATATATTTTCTTTATTTTTGTTAAAATCAATGATTAAATTATTTCTTGCCCTTAAAACTGACCCTGGCTCAACTGAAGCGTCCGGTAGGGCAAAAATAATAAGAATTTCCGAAAGTACAAACGTTGCTTAGGTGTCCAATAAGGGACGCCAAAAACGCAACGTCACATTGTTATTGTTTTAAACGCGTTTTTTTCAAAACAGCGTGTTTAAAACGATACCAAGGATTTTATGAAAACTATTCGACCGATCCTTATGAAATTTAAACCGCACATTCTACACATATTGAATTAGGTCTGTGACCTCTAATATATTAAAATATAACATTTATACTACTTGTTTATTTGAAAAAAAAAGAATTTTTTTTTCTTTTTTCGATTTTTGTCCGACTTTTTGTTATTTTTTCATAAATATTAATAATTAGAGGTTACAGACCTAGTATTTGTCATACTAAATCTAATCCATTGTGATTTTTTTTTAAGTTAGCCATTATTGAGATTTCTCTAGTACCGTTTACCCTTTTGATTTTGAAAAGCCTACGCACGGCCATTATTTTTAATATAAACATGGAATAAAGTTAATAAAAATAATTTTTTACGTACTTTAAGACATATTCTAGCATACACAAAAATATTTATTTCCATGTCTTTCATGATATACTAAAAAAAAATGTTAAAAAATAGCTCTTTTTTTAGCGTATAAAGTAGAATAACCCTTTAAGAAGACAACTATTTTACTTAAGGTTCTATTGACTTTAAGAAATACATTCTCATCAGTGCACTTCCACTTCACCATAGATACTTTATTAAAACCATATGATTTTCATTTCTGGTACTTTGAGAATGAAAATTAAATAAAAAATCAATATCTTGGTTTCAAAGTGAAGAGTTTAAATGGGAGAAATTTGCAGGAAAAGTTCGCAAATATTTCACTATCATAAAATGGGAGCTGACCAAAGAAAACTGTTTGATTTCTACCCGACTTACTCTATTTAGTAATTTGGCTAAAAATTTGAATTGTTCATTTTTAAAGAAAATAAAAAAATAGTTATTTAACTCATTGAAGGTGTTAAAAAAGATATAAGGTAGTGGACTCGATACTGTAACATACTGCTCCTTACGAGTCAACCTGTCGAGTATCGAACACTGTAAGAAAGTTGTTACTCTAGTCGGTCTGGAGTAGGGGGAGACTGTCGAGAAATGAACCGAAAAGTCTTCGAGTCAGTAAAAACAGACTCCAGCCGTCGGGACTCGAACCCTCGGCCGCCGGCTTGCAAGACCGATACGCTACGTTACGGAGTCTGGGTACTAGAACGGTTCTCGTCGACCGTATTCTAGTCCCAGCCACAAGTCAGTCGTCGATCAGTCTTTTTGGAGAGGAAAGGCAATTTGTTTGTAACGTGCCAAGCTGACGTCATACCTTGGAAGTGGGGAAGGGTGTCTAGTTACGTCCCACATAACAACACTTAACGGCTTAATGTCAACTCTTACCCATTTAAAAGCATTTTTAAAGTATTTAGACTCGGGAAAAACGTATGAAGCTATTTTTAATTGTAAATGCAGGATGTCCCACCACCTATACAACTACCGGTAATATGTGATAGAGCACAAAAAAAGAAACAGAAATGTCCTCTGGCAAATTTTGATCTGGGCCTTAATTTGGGCACAGTAAAGCTTCAAAGTTGGGCATAATGAACCAATCAGGAGCGAGATTTATCAACCATTCGTTGGTGTTTCAAGTGTTGAGATAGTGTGCCTGTTAGTGAGAAACAAATGGTTGCTAAATCTCGCTCCTTATTGTTTCATTGTGCCCAACTTTGAAGCTTTACTGTGCCCAAATCAAGGCCCAGATCAAAATTTGCCACAGGACTTTTCTGTTTCTTTTTTTGTACTCTATCACATATTACCGGTAATTGTATAGGTGGTGGAACATTCTGTATAAACTACTTAAACAAGAAAATATAGATTTTTGAAACATTAACTTCAAAAATACAGATATTTAAAGGTTGACTCGTAAGGAGCAGTAGTCGAACGCGTTTTTGCGCCTGGGAGCAGATGTCAAACAGGCAAGGACCAAGTCGTCGAACCATCGACATATAGAAATGGACTGCGGAACGCTGCAGAAAAGCACGTAATAATACGTCAGAGAGAGAAGTTGCAACGGTGGGTAATTTTGTCTCTTTCTAGCCGAAGCTAATTACGCGGTTTTCTACAGCGTCCCGCAGTCCATTTCTATATGTCGATGAGTTGAAGAGTGCAATCCGAATTAGGAAGAGGTTAGGGATGATAAGTTATTTACTTATCGAATTTTAAAGTTAGAAGTTGAACCAACAATTTCTAAAAAAAATCAATGAAAACCTATGTGTAAATTTCATTATACATAACTTAAAAAAGGTATTAGACAAATCAAATCTTCAGTTGTGCGCAAGTACTTTGAGAAAAAAAAAATCATAATTATATGTTGTCAATACCTTACTCTTTAAAAATCTATTGAAAATTACCACGACGAACATAGGACAGAAAGATACCAATGATTACCGTGATAATATTCAACTTTTATTGTAAAATTGTTACAGTGTTACAATGTTCAGTCTTAGGTTACTTTACACAAAATGAGACGGTATACCCGAACACCTTCAAAATATATATATAAAAAAATAAACATTTACTCACCTCTTTGTTCTTAACCATATTATAATTGCACCCGTGTTTCTTAGCTATAGACACAAGGAATGAAGCAAAAACAAGTGATTCTTAGAATTGCCACGAACTTTTATTTTTTTCTAAACGATGGCACCACTTTTTTTACATTTTAAATACTAACTTAAAATATTAAAGTATTTTATAAAATTTTTTGTGAAAACGATCAAAATGTATATAATTTTTTAAAATTAAATATAACTCTGACAGTGTTCGACTATCGGGAACTGTTCCAGTATCGGGTCCACTACCTTATTTTTCAAACTTTGACTCTTTTACATTTTAAGAACAATAATTATGTTATGATACTGTTATATGTAGATATCTCACGTTATTTGGTGTAAAAAGGTTGTTACTCGTCACATAAATTCCCCTTCCTCTCCATAGACTAATCGACGAGTGACGTCACACTGGTGCTAGAAAGGACTGGCCATAACCGTTCTCGTACTCAGACTCCGTGGCGCAGTGGTAGCGATTCGGGCTTCGAGCCGGCGGCCAAGGGTTTGATTCCCGACGGTCGGAGTTAGTTTTTACTGACTCGAACACTGTTTGGGCTCACTCTCGACAGTCTCCCCACTACTCCAGACCCACTAGAGTAACAAAATTGTTACACTTGGCGCCGAACGGGGGGCGCCAAGTATAATCTTGGTTGATTATTCTAAAAAGGGAGGAAAGGGGAACAGGAACTGCCAAGAGGGGTTGAAAGTAATTAGTCCAAATTTATAAAATAAGAAGTAGATTTATTTACCATAGCAAAATAGTAGCTCCGGCCAAATCGAGAGAGTACAAAACGGTTGTGTGGAAAGAATACTGAACAGTTGAGCTGTCAACGATGCGCAAAGCAGCTGACCTGAAGGTCTGACCACAATGGAATGAATTTCGGTGAAGTTCCACGGATGCATTAGACGTAGATTCTACGGACGCTGCGCGCGCAAACTGTCATGCATTTTTTTATGTTTACGATACCGGTAAACAGATTACCCGAATAATTAATTAGATTACCCGATATATATTAATAGATTAATTAAGTAATCAGATTACTGGTATCAATTACTGGAACGACGGAACGTGAACATCGAAAAATGCATGACAGTTGGCAATACGATGCGCGCGCAGCGGCCGTAGAATCTACGTCTAATGCAGCCGTAGAACTTCACCGAAATTCATGCCATTGTGGACAGACCTTGAAGAGAAAGAGGGCGAGGTGGCCGAACGACGATTCGCAGCACCGCTGTTCGCCAGTTCGGGCCCCGCCCCCAGCCTGTACTAAGGCAACCAAAGTAACAGCCATGTTACATTGGCTAAAAATTTGAAATTTTCCAAGAAAATTCAAAAAGTCGTTATACCATTCTTGTAGGGCGCTAAAAAAGGAACATTTTTCATCTCTTAACTTTATTTCACAGCTTGTGTTATTTAGCTTAAAATTTTAATTTTCTTTATTTATTTTGAATTTTCGAAATGTTATAAATCTGACAATTTTTGTTTTATCAAAAAAAGTCATAATGATATAATGGTTCGACTATTTATGTACTACGAATATCCTTAAACAGAATTTGTAAATTAAAAAAAATTTTTTTCAAAACTTTTAAAAATTATCCTAATTTAATAATTTTTATCCAAAATGGCTGGATAACGAGCTTGACCTTTATTTTAGGACACTAAGAGCTGATTTCATCAACTATGGTTAAGGCTGATGGAATTTGAAAATTCCTCATGTAAATAAACTCAGATCCCAGGGACGCGACTAGCACGGGGTTCTGGGTGTCAGAACACTCAGACAGTAATTCGACTATACCTAATTGCAATATGCATGGTTTTCTAAATTATTAGATGGATAATACAATTCCACAATAAACGCTCTTTTTGAGAGTTTTTAATCTGTTCTTTTGTTGTTTTTTTAAATTTATTTTTAATGTGTAGGGTCGCTCCCGACACCCACTGCTTTCAGACACTTGTTGCGCGCCTGTCTAATTCTGTAGGCTTATCTGCTGCATTTTCAAATACCCTCTCAAAGGCAAAAGAGGGAAAATTTCTATGTTTTTGATAGCAACAAATAGAGAGAAGAAATGTATCGAGGGAGCTTCATGATCAGTTCTTCGAAAACTCACTTTTATAGTCCCAAAATAGCGTGTAATTATTTCTTGTCAAAAACGGCGGACATTTTGACTTTCATGATGGAAGAAACTAAATATTGACAGCTGCGACAGTGGCACCCTGCGCGCGCAGCAAGTGTTGGCTTCCTGCTAGAGAAATTCTCCCATTGGTCAATTTAATTAGATTTTGAATCGCGCGGCAGATTACAGTCAATTGCAGAATATCTCTAGCAGGAATCAATATTTAGTTCTTCCAACATGGAAGCTATTTTGGGACTATAAAAGTGAGTTTCCGAAGAACTGATCATCAAGCCCCCTCGATTCATTACTTCTCTCTATTTGTTGCTATCAAAAACATCGAAATTTTCCCTCTTGTGCCTTTCAGAGGGTATTTGAAAATGTATCAGATAAGTTGACAGAATTAGACAGGCGCGCAACAAGTGTCTCAAAACAGTTTGTGTCGGGAGCGACCCTACACATTAAAAATAAATTAAAAAAAAACAGAAAGAACAGATTAAAAACCCTCAAAAAGTGCGTTTATTGTGGAATTGTATTATCCATCTAATAATTTAGACAACCATGCATATTGCAAGTAGGTATACTCGAATTACTGTCTGGGTGTTTTGACACCCAGAATCCCGTGCTAGTCGCGTCCCTGGGATCTGAGTTTTTCTACAAGAGGAATTTTCAAATTCCATCAGCCTTAAACAGTACGTTGCGTTCCACCATCTCTTAAACCATGGTTAAACTAGTTTAAACGCTGGTTAACTTAACCGGGCATTTTTGGCTGGTTAGCGACATAACCAGCGATTAAAGGGGTTGAACATAACCTCAAAGTGTCAAAAGTGAAGTGCTACAGTATATAGTGTGAAATATGATGAATCTAATTTATGATGATATTTTATCTTCATCTTCATCTGCTGATGAAAATATCATCAACGAGAGAAGGCCACGATTAATTAAAGAACGAATTAATTATTTCGAAACATTGAATTAATTGTGTTATTAATTGCTTCCTCATAGAGGAAGCTTTGTAATGGTGACAAAATCCAGTTTCCTAAAAAAGGTTGTTTTGAACATATTTCAAGAGCAATATATCTAATATGATGATCTGAAAAAATGTCCGGATGTGTGTGTATGTGTGTGTAATGTCTGTATATATGTGTGTCACTATATACCTAGTTGAATTTCTTACAATGGTTTAACAAAATATTTTATTTTACAAGTTTTATGTACTTTCATAATTTTCGTAAAATTCATTTTTCCACTATAACTTCTCAAATATTGAAAATTTAAAGCTGGTGTAAGGGAAATGAAGATTCCTTTCATCGAGACGAATCGATTGACCTATATGATTAATGCATTTAATTAAAAAATGAGGAAGTTATGTTTTTTTATTATTTTGAAAGTTAATTTTTCGCTCTGTGTTTTCAAATAATTAAAATTTTGAGTTGACGTAAGGAAATTGAATATTGTTTATGTCGAGACGTATCGATTGACCTGTAAGATTAATTCATTTCATTGAAAAATAAGAAAGTTATGCTTTACTGGAATTTTCAAAAATGAATATTTTGAATATAACTTCTCAAATTATCAAAATTTAATGCTGATGTAAAGAATACTTAATGCTTCCTCTATGAGGTAGCAAATCATATTTGCTTACAGGAAGGAAAGTGCTCATTGAATGAGTACAAAAGTTGATACAACTTGAAAGCTAGTTTATGTTTTCTCTTCTTTTCGCTTGACACAAAATGACTTTACTGATCCCTTTTTTACAACATATTTTTTAGAGACGCTTCGGTGTCGGCTTTGATAATAAACAAAAAAAACACGAGTTTTTTAAGTCGGAGGCCGACTTGGCGCGCTGTTACAAGTTTTTTGACTCAGCCAATCGGATCGCAAGTACAACAGAAATAGGCTGAAACTAGATGTTATTGCGAACAGGGTATAGCGTTAGCTAACCAGAGATGAAAAATGCATGGTGGAACGCTTCACTGGTTAATCCTGATTTAAAAGTTGATTAAAAAATTACTATGACTAGTTAATCATGGATTTAATCAGAGATGATGAAATCAGCCCTAAAAGAGTTTACTAAAGGCCAATCAAATCGATCAATTCTTTCGAAAGTTATTATGCACACAAAATAAAATCTACACTGAAAAAAAAATTTTTGTATTCAAAGAAATGCATTTCTTTGACAACACTTCTTTGAATTAAAGTATTTTATTACTTAAGCCTGTTGCAGCATTTCACGAAAACATGTAAACAAACACAGAAAAATAGCAAAATCTGTGGAATGCCTTAAAATCCGCCATTGTGTCCACATCTTACCAATACGCGGTGTTTGAGGTCGCAAAAATGATGTATTTGAAGTGTCGTTTTTTTTATCGGCAATCTTTTGGTTGTACAACAGGGGCTATCTGCTTATTTTCTGCAAAAAGAAATTTGTTTGGCTAAAAAGTGAATTTTTACAAGTGTGCATAGCGCGATTCGGAAAATTTTTCTGAGTGAGTGAAGCACCCTTGGAGTGAAGTTTTGTGCCTTTTTTGCTTGGACAGGGACTTGGCAAAATGTAAGTACTGTTTACCCGCACCCCTCAACCCGCGTCTCCACACTTGTAAAAATTCACTTTTTAGCCAAACAAATTTCTTTTTGCAGAAAATAAGCAGATAGCCCCTGTTGTACAACTAAAAGATTGTCGATAAAAAAACAACACTTCAAATACATCATTTTTGCGATCTCAAACACCGCGTATTGGTAAGATGTGGACACAATGGCGGATTTGAGTAAAGTCTACATTCATTTTTAGTGGTTTGAAAATGCTCCAACACCGTTAATGCAATTAAATATTACTGTATGACAAAAATCTCGAGATTACTCTCTAAATCTGAATCACTGAAAAGTCACTGATTGAGAGTGAAATTTCACTGATTCAAATAGCTAGAATCCGGCCACTGATAATCAGTGAAAAGTTACTGATTGAATCAATACAAAGGAATAATGTAGACCGATAATTGGCAGCAGTTGTTTCCTTCTTAATTTAACCTTTTTTTTTTGCAATATCTTCTTAAAAAACTGCCAAAGTGACTTTGTTCTAGGCTCCTTTTAAGTACAATTTTGATATGGGGCCATTCGTGTGGAATGTCATGTACGATAACTTTCTTCGAATGGAACTACCCGCTGGCACGACGATCGTCGGTTTCGCGGACGACGCGCTTGTCGTGTGCGCTTCGGACGACGCGGGAATCCTTGAGCTAAGAATCAACGAGAGCCTGAGACGAGTGAAGCGCTGGCTGGATGCCAGATGCCTCGAAATGGCCCTGGAAAAGACCGAGGCGCTTCTCGTTACAGACAGGAGATCCTTCCAACCTCCACAGATTGTGTTGGGCGGGCTCGAAGTCCAGTGGGGCAGGAGTCTGAAGTACCTGGGAGTGCAGTTAAACCGTAGGCTTAGCTTCGGCGAACACCTCCGGCTTGCGACTGCTGGTTGCGAGCGTGGTGCATTCGAAGCTGCTATATGCAGCACTGGTGTGGTCATCGGCCCTCGACACCCGGGCCATCCTGAAAAAGCTGTTCTCAGCACAGAGAGGTGTGGCGCTGAGAATTATCTCAGCCTACCGCACTGTCTCGACGAGCGCTGTTTTGGTCCTGGCAAGCGTTCCGCCAATCGACCTGCTAGCGAGGGAAAGAGAGGAGACCTTTCGTCTCCGCAAGGAGCTAACGCAGGTCGATGGAGAGGAAGAGGATGACGCTCGCATGAAGGAAGTCATCCGTAAGGAGGCTAGACGCTGGCTCGTCGAGAGATGGCGGGCGGAATGGCGCGGGGAGTCGACGGGGAGATGGACACACCGTCTAATCCCGGAGCTCGCTCCCTGGCTGAAAAGGAAGCACGGCGAGGTTGGCTTCTATCTGACGCAGGCGTTGACGAGTCATGGTTGTTTCAACGCATACCTGAAACGCTTCAAGAAGAGAGACGAAGAGATGTACTACTGCGGTTCCCCTGTGGACCATGCGGAGCACACACTCTTCGTCTGTGAAGCATGGGAAGTGGCAAGGGAGGCCCTGCGCCGGGCGGTGAGCGCTGAGTTCACTCCCGAAACAGTGGTCCCTCTCATGCTCAAGTCTGAGGAGTGCTGGCAGCGCGTCGAGTCTTTCATCACGCATGTGATAAGGACTAAAGATCTCGATAGGCGTTCCAGGGGAAACATAAACGGGTAGGGTCAGAAAAATCCCCCAACAAGTGCTTACGGGGAACGGATGACGGAAGAGTCGCATAAGCGAATTTAAGCAGGAACCCACTGCTCGCGAAGTAAGAAGCCGACAGGCGGTTCCGCGAGCAGCATATGGGCTCGAAAGAGGAGTTTTTTTGGTTTTAACAGGTATGCCTAGACCCGGCCTAGGAGAGTCCTGTACAACGTCTATAAAAGATTTCGCCATCTTTTCTCCTCACCAAAAAAAGTACAATTTTGATAGCTTTTAATTTACCTGGAAAGAAATTAAATGTTAGATGCCATGAAGAAGCAAAAGTTTCAGCTAGTCTAACCTCAAATCAATAGCCTTAAATGTTCATCGAAAGTTTTAGTGAATAAAATTTTGTTTATACATATACCTTTGACACAATCAAACGTAAAAACAGTTTCCAATAATTAAATCATTACATACACCAATAAATGAAAAAACGGATAGAAAAGACGCTTCAATAGGCTTCATGAACCAAAGGACGCTACATTGATCCGACAAATATTTGTAAATACGTTCGATACGACTGATAAAATACTTACTTCACGTTGTTCGCGTTGTGGTTCGCGTTTACACCTTTTACAAATACAAAATTTCCACAATAAATTACTGAATTTACAAATTGAAATTGGAACTTGATTTACAAAACTGATAAGTATACTTTATTGAAATTTGTAAAGGTTATATCGGCTCACTAATTAAATGAGTAAAAACTTACTGATAATCAATGGACTATTACTGAATTGATCAGTGAAAAATCTAAAATCACTCATTCATCAGTGAAATACTTAATCACTAAATAAATCAGTGAAATTTTCAGTGATACAAATTTAGAGAGGCTGTTATAAAGATATAAAGATAACACGAATATAAATAAAATGCATTTATGGTTATAGAAATAAACCTTGTCATTATAAATATGTTCTATGTGATTATAAAAATATAAACATGCTAATTATTTTCTATTATTTTTTTTTGCTGTAATACCTAAATATCTAACTGATATTTTTTTCTAGTAGAGAATTTTGCAGGACCCCATTTAACCATTACATTAATTTCGAACTTCTCCCGCTCTACTAGTGCTCCCTGTAAAAAACGTCGGATTGATAAATATTGAAAATTATTAAATTTTTAATGCCATTTGAAGATATTTAATGCGATTCAATTCTGTTTTGTGTTGCATCTCATTCTTTCTCTTTCAAAAGTATTCAAAGCAATGCCAACTCTCGATTTAAAAAGTTTTCATTTCGTGAAAAACTTGCCTCTCATTCGGTCGCATTAGAAAGCATTAAGGCTGATGGAATTTGAAAATTTCTCATGCAGAAAAACTCAGATCCCAGGGACGCAACAATAACGGGGTTAAGACACCCAGACAGTAATTCGAGTATATCTACTTGCAATATGCATGGATGTCGAAATTATTAGAAGGATAATACATTTCCACAATAAACGCACTTTTTGAGGGGTTTTAATCTGTTCTTTTTCTTTTTGTTATTGATTTTTAATGTGTAGGGTTGCTCCCGAACCCACTGTTTTGAGATGCTTGTTGCGCGTCTGTCTAATTCTGTTAACTTTTCATGTGGACTTGAATTCTTCCAGTCAAAGGCAAAAGAGGGAAAATTGATTGGTTTTAGATAGAAAAAAATAGAGAGAAGAAATGAATAAGGGGCGCTTGATGATAAGTTTGTCGAATACTCACTTTTTAGTCCCAAAATAGCGTGTAATTATTTCCTGTCAGAAACGGCGGACATTTTAACTTCAATGGTGGAAGAAACTAAATATTGAGAGCTGAGACAGTGGCACCTTGCGGGCGCAGCACGTGTTGGCTTCCTGCTAGAGAAATTCTCTTATTAGTCAATTTAATTCGATTTTGAATCGCGCGCCAGATTACAATTAATTGCAAAATATCTGTAGCAGGAATCAATATTTAGTTTCTTCCATCATGAAAGTCAAAATGTCCGCCGTTTCTGACAGGAAATAATTACACGCTATTTTGGGACTATAAAAGTGAGTATTCGAGAAACTTATCATCAAGCGCCCCTTATTAATTTCTTCTCTCTATTTTTTTCTATCTAAAACCAATCAATTTTCCCTCTTTTGCCTTTGGCTGCAAAAATTCAAGTCGACATGATAGCTTTATTTCTTTCCACAGATTTTGACAGTTTTTGACAGTTTGTTGACAGTTTTTACTTTCAGATTCTATCGCCCTTAAAACGAATGTAAAGTATCGCATTAAAAAGCACTACGAGCAAAAAATTTGATCCTTCGTATTCAAAAGCATTCAAGAATTAAATTTTATATAAGAAGTATCGCATTTAAACGTTTTCGGCCAACTTCCAATGCGAATCTGACACATAGCAGAATTCACGTAATAAATTGTGAATGCGAAACAATACTTTTGAATTTTACGTTTTTTACAGGGCTATCATCTTTGTGCCTACTTAACCCTTTGCGGCAAAGTGGAACGTTCAGCGTCCCAACTTTTTCTCCATGGTTTTACATTTTTTTAACTAAATTTTTAAGAACAAGTACTTGTCAAATCTTGTAGATTTGAACGGCAATTTTTTTTTGTGTTGAGTTCACCTTAAAGTATTTTTCAGAATTTTCTGCAATGTTATATGAGTTATAAACTCTCTTTTTTTTTTGTTTAAAAAACTCTAAAATGCAGTACTTCTCAGAACAAACCCAATATAAAAAGTGTATTTTTGTCAACCCTATTTTTGAGGTGTTTATTTTCATCTTTGAATCTGAATCTAAATTCAAAATATTCAATTTCGAAAAATCCAAGATGGCGGAATTTAACATTTTTGGAAATTTTGAATGTTGAATTTTTAAAATTTTGAATTTTGGAAATCTGACTCCGAATTCGTAATCAGCGACCCCGAAAACCCCCTAAGGTGCGTGTGACTGTAACATTTGTTTCTTAGAAAAATGTGTGCCGCAAAGGGTTAAAGCTGTTGCAGGAGGATCAAGAAATCTGTAGAATACTCTAACCTGCAGGGCAAATTTCGTCGACTTTTTGAGACCACAGGAAGGACTTTTTAAAAGTTTTTTCAAGTCTTGAAGGAAAAGTAGGCTCAAACTTAGGGGACTTGATTTTTCGATTTTTGATTAGAGGAAATTTATCGACGTAATTCAATAATTTTACCTGGTATGTAAAACGACGCCGGCCATTTTGTCCATTGCTATCAATGTGTGTGTGAGACACATCGGTAAATACACAAGGTAAAATTTTTGAATTACGCCGATATTTTCCTCTAACCAAACATCGAAAAATCAAGTCCCCTAAGTTAGAGCCTGCTTTTTCTTCAGGACTTAAAAAAACTTTTAAAAAGTCCTTCCTGTGGCCTCAAAAAGTCGACGAAATTTGCCCTGCAGGTTAGAGTGTACTCTCAAATTTCACCATTCTTTCGACTTTCCAGCAACAGCCTTAACAAGTCCCAAGTTACATTTCATAACATAACTCGTGACGAGTGTGAAATTTGTCACACACTCGTCTCGAATTACTTACGTACTGCACTTATTACACAAAATATTATTTTAACCTACTCGTCATATTGGATTTGCCATTTTCAATTAAAAAATTTTTGACTAGAGTTGTAATCAGCAATCCTAAAAACCCTCTTATAACAAGATTCAAGAAAATCGAAAATATTTTGCAGATACTCGTCCGCCATATTGAATCTTACATTTTAAATATCGCGTTTTCAATATCAGATTCTTGATCAGCGATCCCGTAAAACTTATTATGCAACGTTACGGAGTAATTTTTCTCATTTTTAATAAAAAGAACGTATAATTGTATTTTATGATACCATAATGCAGAAATGGCGTTTACCAACGAGTGTGTTATTTTCAATCTGATATAGTTTTCCATTTCAAAACCGTAGTCAAGCGGATGCGCCGAAGATGAGACAATTGCCAAGGCTGAAAACATTACGGTTATTGGTAAACGCTATTGAAGGCGAGTGTCATACATTATTTTTTGTAAGAAATGACACGAAAATCGTATATGTTTTGCCTATGTATGGGGTGGGAGGGATAGGAGTTTACGCCGGAGCTCCGGCGGGAGGACAAACACACTTGAAAACAATAATGTAGTCAAAGCCAGCATGTCCAATGTCGATAGAAATAATTTTATTGCTCAAAGTGTATATGCCTAGCAATATAAAATACTTTACATCACTAGAGTTTGTAGAGTATGTTACTTTACACCACCAGAGGTTCGGTTGTAAAGTAGTCAAAGGAACAATGTAAGGCATATTTCGTTGGCAATCCTGCTCCTTCTCCATTATCTTTTGACCGGTTACAGGTAGTATGACTGACGTGTCAAATATCGGAGCATATTCTGCAAATCGAATTTGCCTTAGACTCGCTGTGAAAAGTATTGTATTTGACATGTGAGAAGCAGACAAGTAGGCTATGCAATGTGACGTCACAGGCCGTATGTTGGGGGTAAACTGTCAGGAAGGTTAGTCTCGGTTAACAAAATTTTACATGGAAAGCAATTCATACCGAAATAAAAACAATTTTTAGCGTAAGTAAGTCACAAATTTATTTATACATATATTTTATAAGTGAAAAATTGATTTCCATTTATTTTGAGTACCCACTTGTCCCTTGACATATTTTTAATTTTTGAATATAAAATAAAATTTTATAAATTTGTAAGTTATTTGGCTGTACGCACACTTACACTGGCTTTCGTTACCCAGCGGCGAGCCTTGTTAAACGCTGTCCCCATTCCTACTCCCCCTACTCCGGGCGTCGGCCATTGTTGACACATTCATTATGGCTAGTCCACAATAGACACTAAGCTCGTGAACTTTCGACGCGACGTTATTAGGTTGCCGTCCTATGATAGCAGAAAACGCAAAGCAGAAACCAGAAAATCATAAGAGTGAAAGAGACAGGCAGATTTTCTCTCTCTTTCACTCTAATGATTTTTTGCTTTCCGCTTTGCGTTTTCTGCTATCATAGGACGGAACTATTACTTACGTTCGTTTTGACATCACAGGTAGAAGCGTTGAGCACTGCTAACAACTGTCGAAGACTTGACGTATTCCATATAGCACGTCAAAACTTTGGCAAAACAGTTGGTAGCAGTGCTCAACGCTTCTACTTGTTACATCAAAACGAACGTAAGTAATAACGTCGCGTCGAACGTTCATGAGCTTGGTCTCTATTGTGGACTAGACATTAACAGCGTTTGCTCTGCGTACAACCTTCAGTTCAGCTGGTCGAGTCCCACCGACCAGGCCGGAGAGACTCTCGCCCGGTGAAAGCTCATGCGCTTTACCTATCGATAGGCGCTCCTATGGTAGGCTAAGCGAGGGTGAAATCGCAAGGGACAAGCACTTCTGTACTTGACATTTCCTTTACTGATTTCTTAATTAATTAATGCCCGCCAATGCATAGGCGCTCCTGTCATTGACCATCCAAAGTCGATGAAATGCCAATTGATAGGCGCTCCCATAACTGAGATTTCCCGCAAACCGTCTTTCGATATATAATTTCAAAGGTGTACGATTTTCACAATCGATAGGTGCTTCTATGATTGTCACAATATAATATGAATATTATTAGATAGGTGATTCTAATAATAATATTTATCACCTAAGAAATAACTTAATTTCTTACACGAGAACAAATAGCAAACTTGATTTACTCTCTTCAGTCACTCCTGAGAGAGATAAATCAACCCGACATAAATAATATTCGTTAGGGGCTCCTAAAGGTATTATTTAGTGTTATTAGACTAGGAAAATATACTAACCGTAATTTACTTTGCCCTTCGAACTGTCAACCTCTCTATCCGCTTACCGTACCTACCGTTGAGGGAAAGACAGGTAACGTCGATAAATGTAATCCGTCATAAATCTCCTGTATGCCAAGTCTAAGAACCGAATTCCATTACCTTATGAATAACTATTCGAAAATTCAATCACGTTATAATTACAGAAATAACTAAGATACATGCAGAGATTCATTTTCTGTCCCCGTTCTACCCGCTTGACGTTCTCCGCTTCTAAAAGTTTCATTCAACTACACTAAATTTTCAGAATCTCGCTCCGGCTCGATTCACTATTTACTGTACCGCGAGCTATATTTCTTTCACACTGTATATTATACGTCTTTATTCACACGTTACACAACACCCTTGCACACAAATTCCGTTGCACTAATACTAATTATTCTGTAAATGTAAATATCTAGTTAAATAAATATTTTTGTTATTTTGTTATACAAATGGTCGATCTGTTTTAATTATCTCTAAACCTGACCCTAGCTAGGCTGAAGCGTCCGCTGAGATAATTATTTAAGAAACCCGGTAAAAATAAACCGTTACAAATTAAAAGTATGTCAAGTAACAAATGGGTATTCAAAATAAGCGGAAATGAATTTTTCACATACAAAATATACTTATTAATAAATTTATGACTTAATTACGCTAAAAATTTGTTTTTATTTCGGTATGCATTGCTTTCCATGTAAAATTTTGTTAATCGAGACTAACCTTCCTGACAGTCCCCCACGCATATGGCCTGTGACGTTACATTGCACAGCCTAATCCCCGATTCGTGTGATGACTTTACACTCATTAGGATTTGCCTACTTTTCACACTTGTCAAGTAGATAGCTATTTCCTGATTGAGGTACGCATGCACTTCTTCTTCTTCTTCTTCATGTTCTTCCTTGGCACTATACCTGCTTTATAAAAGCTTTATATATCCGGCCATGACCAAGTTTAAAGGAAGTGAACTCCCCTGAATCTGCAACAGACAGAGTCGGGGTACGTATGCTCAGCGATAGAAAATTTTTTGTCATCACGCATGCACGGAATATGTCATATTTCACATCTGTTTTCCGTGCACATTGTGGCATATTACGCACGCCGTGCGAACAGCGTGCATTCTACAAAGATCGCACGCTGCTCCGTGTTTTGAAGAAATACCCTGGCGGAAGGTGCGGATAGAAAAAAATGTATCGTTTTGAATCAATTTCATTCCGGAATTTGTATCTGAAGCAAACAGTTTAATTTCGATCTAATCCGAAGTCCGATCAAAGATTCCTATCCTAATCAATCCGAGGTCAATCTAAGGATTCCTATCTGATTTAATCCGAAATGAAAAAGCGGATTCTAATCCGACCTAATCCAAGGTCTATCCTCGATTTCTATCCGTTTGAATCCGAAGTCATCCAAAATTCTATCCGACTGAATCCGAGGTTACAGGAAGAATTTCAATCCGAATGAATCCGATCTAATCCGAGATCGAAGCAAGGATTCCAATCTAAAGTGAAGGATGCTGTTCAGTGACATATTTGCACTTACATTTTTTTAAATATAAATTTTATTTTTAAGTGATTAGTCACAACTTTTTCGGATTCATTCGGATTGGAAAGGATAGAAAATAAGTTCGGATTGGTTTCAGATTCATTCGGATTAAAGTTACGGATTAGAGAGCATTGAAAGTAGTTCGAATTGATCTCGGATTAATTAGGATTGAGAGCACGGATTGAAAAGGGTTGAACGGTAACTTCAGCTAAGAACTACGGATAGAAAAGAATTAAAATTCGTTCGGATAGATTCGGATTGGGATAACGGATTGAAAAGTGTTTACGGTTTGAATATCGGATTAATTCGGACTGAAATGTTTGTTGGTTACGGATTGAAAAGGATTGAAAGTATTTCGGAATTTTCTCGGATTCATTACGGATTGGAAACCGGATTGAAACTTTGTTCGGATTAGAATCGGATTCATTCGGTTTGGTATCGGATTCATTAGGATTCAACTTTGTAGAGACTGACGGATTGAAAAGGATTAAAAAGAATTAAAAAATCTTTTTTTATGTTGCTCGCATTCATTCGGATTGAAATCTGAGATCGGTTTAGTTTCGGATTCAATCGGATTAGATGTACGGATTGAAAAGTGTGTTCGGATTCATTTGGATTGGAAGCACGGATTAAAAGTGTATTCGGATAGATTTCGTATTCATTCGGATTAAGGACCAGGGTTTAAAAGTGATTGAAAGGTGAGCTTCGGATTCATTCGGATTGAGTTTGGAGTTGTGACACAGATTAAAAGGGATTAAAAAGGATTGAAAACATCCCTCGGATTAGATTGGAATAAAACTGTTTGATTCGGACAAATTCCGGAAATTTTCGGATTGGTTCGGAATGAATTTCAATCCGAACCTTCTGCCAGGGTACCGCACGCTTCGTCGGGTTTTAGTAAGGAAAATCGTACGCTTCGCTGTGTTTGCATGAAACAAACGCACCTGAGCTGAAACCTGCTGTGTGGGGACTAGCGAGCCTGCAGAATGGCTATGTTCCCCCTTCCATTACCATCGTCTGTACAGCATGGCTCAGCGACAGTGTTCTACGCTGAGAAGTTAAACGGCCTGGGTGCGATTCCCGGCATCTGAAAAAATCTCCTTTCCTGTGTCTAAGGCAAGGTCCGTTCACACTGCCTTACTGATGAGTCCAGTGAACGGACCTGGGACGAAATATAGAAGAGAGAACTTATAGATGGCTTAACTACATATCCGTAGGTTACATCCTTTAACCCTTATAGCTGTGGAGATCTGACGCCCTCTCTTATGAGTCTAATGTACTACATTTTTCTCGATAGAAATTTTCAACGTTATCATCTTCAAAATGTTATCAACAATTTGTTTTTGTCATGGATGCAACAATTAAGTATAAAAAAATGACAACTAATATTGATATGATTAATATGAATATTCATATTGATTATATGTAAACATACTCAAATAAAAACGTATGAGATCTAAATATCATACTTAAATACGTGGAAATGAAGTTAATAATTTGAATAAATTTTAATAAATATCTTGATATTGTTCATTATTATTATTTTCGAAAGTATGCATTTTTTTGCATCGGGAAAACATAGTCCTGGACTCCTCTTAATTTTTCACCGGCAGCTGAAATTATCTTTTTAATTGGGGTGTTTGACCTCTCGAGGGACTCCGCCCTCCGAACCCCCCTTCCCACTGACGATATTCCGCACTCGCTTCGCTCGTGCCAAATATGCAAGTATGCTCCAATCGTTACACAATGTACTATTTTCTCAGAGTGCGCATGTGCAACGTTGTAATTAGTTTCCTAAAGAAAAGGCTCCCTTTGGACACAAAATACAAGCATCGAAAGGCGTACTTTCGAGGCATAAATGCAAAAAGACATATAAGAGGGTTCGTGGCACAAAAAAAAGATTTATCATGAAAGCATCGCGACTTTAATTTTGGTTATTCTTTCTATTAAATATACATTAAATATAGCTGAAATGTATGCAACTCTCAAACAGTGTTAATAAGGTTTATTAGTAGTTCTTAGAATATAGGGATGTTAACAATTGCTTCCAGACTTATTAGTCAGTTCCGTCTTCTCCATGTAAACTTTGCCCTTGGACTAGAGCCACTTGAAGGAGGAGTCCCCTTCATCAGTGGATGGAGATATGGACAAGTCAGTTTTGTACAATACGGATGATATTTACAAGTCTCTGAAGGATGTGAAAATATGCAACCTATTTTTGTACATGACAAGCCGAATTTACACTTTGGATGTAGGTAAGTACAACTTTTTCCAAATTTGCAAGCCGGGAATAAGCTGAAAAATACAAAAAGAATTGTTAAGTTACAAAATTTAACATAACACAGAATCTACACGGTAGAAATGTTTTCGTACTTATCATAATCTAAGATAAGGATGATCAAATAGTCAAATATGATCAACAGTCAAAATATTCCTAATTTTGGTATGATTGTAACATGCGGAACTACCATAACTTTTACTTGTAAAAAGTATTCATTATAGAACTTTTTTTATTTAAGGAGGTACCATCACTATTTCAATCAAACTTTCACGATATCTAAATATGATCCACAAAAGTACTCAGTTAAAATCTAAGAAGCATAGGATACTTTATAAATTAGTTATTAACGTTTTTCATTTTGTCATATTTAACATTGTTTCTTATGAGAGATGGCGTTTTTGAGCTCTTTACTGAGTGATATTTATTTAAACACCATTAAGATTTTATTCATAATTTTTTAAAGGAAAAACAAGTATTTCAAAATTGTGCCGCAAAAAGAATATTAAGCATTTGATTCCTGCATATATATGAAAAATAATAACTAATCACGAAACATGCACTTCTGACCGTTGACTACCGTAATCTGGCAACATCGCAATCTCACGCAATAGTAGATAATTCGCGCGGATTTTGAATCAACCAATGGTGAATGAGATCTATGTCGATCGCGCTCGTAATGTGGCCAGATTTCTACTCAGTAAGTCATACGAGTGTAGGTATTAAGACTACGCAATCGATTGATCTCGGCAGTAGCGATGGTACCTCCTTAAGGACGATGGAATCGGAAAGTAAAAACTATCAACAAATCGTCAAAAACTGTCAAAATCTGTGGAAAGAAACAAATCTATGATGTTGACTTGAAATGTTCGAGCCAAAGACAAAAAAGGGAAAATTTAAAGGTTTTTGATAGAAGAAAATAAAGAGAAGAAATGAATAAGGGGCGCTTGATGATTAGTTGTTCGAAAACTCACTTTTATAGTCTTAAAATAGCGTGTAATTATTTCTTGTCAGAAACGGCGGACATTTTGACTTTCATGATGGAAGAAACTAAATATTGACAGCTGCGACAGTGGCACCCTGCGCGCGCAGCACGTGTTGGCTTCCTGGTACAGAAATTTTCCCATTGGTCAATTTAATTCGCTTTTGAATCGCGCGCCAGATTACAATCAATTGCAAAATATCTGTAGCAGGAATCAATATTTAGTTTCTTCCATCATGAAAGTCAAAATGTCCGCCGTTTCTGACAGGAAATAATTACACGCTATTTTGGGACTATAAAAGTGAGTATTCGAGAAACTTATCATCAAGCGCCCCTTATTCATTCTTCTCTGTATTTTTTTCTATCAAAAACCTCTAAATTTTCCCTTTTTTGCTTTTGGTTCGAACATTTCAAGTTATCCTGAAAAGTTGACAGAATTGGACAGACCCGCTACAAGCGTCTCAAAACAGTGGGTGTCGGGAGCCACTCTACACATTAAAAATCAATAAAAGAAAAAGAAAAAGAATAGATTAAAACCCTTCAAAAAGTGCGTTTATTGTGGAATTGTATTATGCTTCTCATAATTTCGACATACAAGCCGATAGTGTCGCATAGCATGTTTAAATCCCCAATATATGAATTGTTATGAATCTGTATTTCAAAGATTAATCTTAGTAAAAAGTGATATGATGCTTACTAGATTGTGTAAAAACAATTTCAATAAGAAATAAAATGAATACCAACCAAACTCATGTTTCGTATTTCTTGCTCAAATGAAACACTAGAAAAATGTCTACAAATATCAAATCGATGAAATACTTATGGTATAAAATTATTTGAAAAATAACATATTTTACTCGGAAAAATGTTGTGACTAGAGCAAGCGCAGTCTACTCGATTTGAAATAAATTCGACATTTTCCCACTTAATTGGTATTATAATTTTTTAATTGCAAAATGTAATATTATAAAGATTAACCTGCAAGGAACTCCTGGATGATAGTACGCACACGTGTTTCCTAACGTACAATTGGGCCAATATCGGCATTTTTTTGCGGATTCTTCATTAAGTGCTGCTGTGATGGAATCCATCTTCCTCTTTTTGTCAATATCTAAAAAATATTGTAATTTTGTTACATTAAATTTACTTTGGTAAATTAAATTAATACTAATATTAAATTGCCTTTAGTCATTGTCAGCGTTGGCTCCTTGAGTTGTTACCGGTAATATTCGGAATGTCGTGAATATTACCGGTAAGTTTACGAGCGATCCAACCTGAAATGTACAACGACGCTGCACCTATGCGGTGAACAGCTGGGCTGTCAAAAACGTGTCAAAAAATGGCCGCGGTACCCACGATTTTATTCACACAAATCTTGGTATTTTAGCTAATCTATTAATTTTTCCAAACAAATAAGGAGCATCCCCACCCTTATGCACTCTAAAAGTCCACTCTAGCCAAACGGCAATTCAATCAGACCATTTTTAGAGTCAAAAATCTATATATACGAGATTAAATGCGCGCACATTTGCTACAATATTTATTTAAGATTTAAGATTTCCCGTGTCACGCGCCATATTCAATATACGCCGCGGCATCACTTTCAGCTGACCAATAAGAAAAAAGCGTTACGTTACTAATGATCTTTTTATAATAGGATTGAAATGAGCTGACAGTTTACAGTAGATTAGACTAACTCTACAACAATTTGTATTGTTTGAAAAATGCTCCAACAGGATTAAATATATTTTTATAAGACCGTTAGATTTCGTTTTAATTGCGAAAATTGATATTAACTTCAGAAAATGTCCAAAAACACGTCTTGATTTATATAAATATATTATTCAGTTAACAGAGCCAAGCGCGAGTGTCCTGATGAGAATGCGTTCCTTAAGATCGATAGAACCTTAAGTAAATTAGTTTTTCTCTGCATTTAAAACTAAAGTAATTAATATAAAATAAAGTAGTAGCGACAAAGTTTGGTAAGCGAATACAAGCGCGCAAGCGCCTCGTAGGGGGTAAACTTCGCGAAGGACAAAAAAATATCTCCGTTCTTTTGGTTTACAGGGTGGCCACAAGATTCAATTTTTCAATTTTCCTGACATTTCCCTAACTTTCAGACAAATTTCTCTGAAGGAAAAGCATTAAAAATGCGAAAAAATATTCAATAATAATACTATTGAACATTTTTAAAAATTTTTTATAATATCACTTTAAATCTTTTCTAATGTAAAATCACTTCAAATCACTTAAAATTCGTAAAAATCTCTTAAATTTTCATGAAGTCCTTTTAACATTCAACTAAACCTTTTAAATAACAAATCTCTTGTAATCACTTTAAATTTCTAGAAACCTCTTAAAATCCTTTAAAATTACTGGAAATGTTTTGAAATCATTAGAAACTAAGAGAATCTGAAAGAATACGTGGAAATTATTATATAACCATTCCAAATACTTGGATATTTTCTAAAATTTGTTAAATAAGCTATTGCAGTTATATATGCAATTCGACGAAGATAAGATAGTTAGCATAAATGTCAATTTCTATTTTCTCTGACGTTTCCCTGACTTTACTGACATGTGCTCACCCTGATTTAATTTTGTTTTTAAATTTTCTGCCAGTTTTCTCTCGCCTATTTTTATTTAAAAACTCATTAAGGCCATGTAAGACTTACCCGATCCCTACCTTACCGATATTTTTTTCTGTGCAATGCTACGTCCACATTTATTCAGATATCAAATTGAAAATTTCTAAAATTAAAGACAATATGCTAAGGTATATTTATCTAGTCTTAATTTTTGTAAAAATGAAAAAAAAATTTTAAATGTCAATATTTAGGACCAGAAAAAACGTACCTTTATGCTTTAATTTCAATTTTAGAAATTTTCAATTTGAAATCTCAATAAATGTAAACGTAGCGTTGCAGAGAAAAAAATGTATGTACACGGAAAAAATTTGTTCCGGAAGAATTACCGAATAAGTTCAGAGACTGAGGATATGAGAAAAATTCGGTAGATATCAAATAACTTTTCAGGAAAATAGCTCGAACCGTTCTAAGAAAATTACCGAACTTAAGTAAACACTGAAAGTGTGTTTTATAAAGGTCAAAATGAAATATAACGAATAAGTTTCGAAGAAAATATAAAACAGTTCGATAATCTTCGCAAGATTCTTCAGGAGAATTTCCGTGTATCTAAAAGAGTTTTTATTATTCCCTTGCCAAGAGAATTCTGAATCTTGGACTGGAAAAATTCCCGAACTCTGCCGTAAATCAGCATGCGCAGTCGTCCATCTGCGCACGTTTCATCCTGAACCGATCCGGTCAAGCTTAGCAAAGATTTTGTTTTTGTATCCCCAGCGTGATATAGCCGCGAAAGCTTAGTCTTTAGGGTTAGGTAGGCAAATAGACTTAATTTTAATAAAGTCAACTGGGAAATTTTTGATAAAAGCTTTGACAACTATCGGATAGATATACCGGATGACATAAATCTAAATAACACAGAAATAGAGGACCATCTGCTGGGTATTGAGAACAAAATTCGGGAAGCCATGCTGAAGGCCACCCCAAAAATTACAAAACAAGACTCTACAAAAAAATATAACAATCAAAAAATCAATAAACTTAAAAAAAAGAAAAAATTTCTTATATACAAAATTAATAAACTTAAAAAAGATTATTTCTATAATAAAAATGAAATTGAAATGTTAAAGAATCTAATTTCCAATATTAAATCTCAAATCAATAAAGAATACACAGCTTCATATAACAAATACTGGTTTAATAAAATAAAAGAGATCAAATCAAATAAACATGAGATGTTCCCACAAATAAATAGATTGTTCAGACCCAGAGAATCAACAGAAATAATGGATTTAGAGATAGATAGAAACAAAAAAGACTTTTTAGAAGTAGCTAAAGTTAATATGAACACATTACAAACAAACAATGAAGGGAATTATATCATTGACGATCCAGTACAAAAACTAAATATCATAGGAGCACATTTTTTAAAAGTTAACGTAATGAATAAAGACATGGGAAAACCAAGATTAATAGAAATAATTCAAAAATCAATATCTGAACTTAAAAATGAAATTAAAAATGATAAAGAAAACAATATTAAAATACTAAATTTCAATGAAAACAATAGAGCATCTAATCCAACTTGGGAAACTGACACGGATTTTTTTTGTAAGCCAACTGATATCAAAAGAATATTTCAAAAATTAAATAACAAAAGATCGTCAGGAGATGATAAAATTCCATATTTTATACTCAAAAAAGTTCCAAACATGGTGATCTAGCATTACACCATTCTATTTAATAACATGTTAAATAATTGCTATTTCCCAGAATAATGGAAAACCGCTAAAATTGTTCCAATACGAAAAAAAGGGAAAGAAGGTAAATTTCCAGTTAGTTATAGACCAATAAGCCTATTGCAAAATATATGTAAAGTTTTTGAAGTTAAATTAAATCAACTTATATCTAAATTTTGTGAAGAGAATGGGGTGATTCCGGATTACCAGTTTGGATTGAGATTTGGACACTCAACCACACACGCAATTGGAAAATTTACTTCGGATATATCTTGGGCTCTGAACAATAAACAATTTGTGGGAGCATGCCTTGTTGATATTGAAAAATGTTTTGATACTGTAAACAGGGAAGGATTATTTTGCAAATTGATTAAAAAAAAAATTCCCAAGACATTTAATAAAAATGCTTTGGATAGCACTAAATGACAAAAAATTCTTCTGTATGGATAATAAAAATAAATCAGACATAATATTTCCTATAGAGGATGGCCTTCAGCAGGGGGCAGTAAATTCTGCGATATTGTTTAACATATACTCAGCGGATATGCTTAGTCTTTATGGTCTGAACCAATCTCCAATGTTGAAAGCCCTAGCATTTGCGGACGATCTAGTAATATATGTTGTACACAGAGAATTAGATAAAGTTAGAGAAGAACTAGAAAAAATATTTAAACAAATAAATGACTACCACAATACATGGATATTAAAAATTAACATAGATAAATGCGAAACAGTATTATTTAGACCTAATACCTGCGAAGTACATAAAAAATATGCTGTGATATGGAGACACTTCGAAATCAAACCTGACGAGAATAGTCCTCCAATTAAGCACCTTAGAATTGTAAAATACTTAGGAATGCATATCGACGAAAAACTTAGATACAACGACCATGTAAAAATCCAGATAAAAAAAGCGAAGGCAACATATTTTTCAATATCAAAATTGTTTCATTCCAAAAATTTAGACTCTAAAAGTTAAGATAATCTGTTATACATCGTTAATTAGATCTATACTAACATATAGTTGTCAAATATGGTTCAATATAAGCGCGGCGGTTATGGAGAAGCTTCGGGTGTTTGAAAGAGGTTGTCTAAAAGCCTGCCTAAATATATATAAAACTCCAGAATCAGATTTTACTAAAAATTATTCTAATAGCCAAATTTATAACAAAGCAAACATACCTAGAATTGATAATTTCATAATTAAAATGACTAGAAATCATATTGCAAACTCCAAATCAGTACAAAACAGTAGTTTAATCTCAAGTATGTATTATCCCATACCTGGACAGCCTAGGATTGATACAAAACAAAAATATGATTCCGCTCATATACCATATAAAATTTATTTGAACCATATTTATTTATTTGAAGTCAATGCTTTTCAGTTATTGTAAGATTATAGTTATTAAATTTTGAAGATAAAATTTAAATTTTTAGGGTTTTAAACTTACTTTCTAACAGTTTCAAAATTATATAATATTGAAGGCTTTGAATTAAGGTTTGTTGCTCTCAATTAAAGAGTGAAATAATTTTCGAAAAACTTACGGCCAGTAGTTGACGCCATTGTAAACTTTGTTGCGCTTATCTCAGGAGTAGGAGATGGCGATTTATTATAAATTATTGGACTCCGCTTTCTTGTTTCTCTTGGTGATGATTCTCCAATACTCTCGATATTTTCTGTATTCTGATTTTCGTCATTTTTTCTTTCTTTAGAATGATTAGAATCATCGTCCTCACTGCCATCTTCTTCTGCATTCGATGTCTGCAAAGTTGAATCCGATTCATTTTGTCGGCATACATCCAAATTATTAGTAGAAAGTTCTAATTCCTCGCATTCTTGTACCTTTGAACATATTAATGTTAAATTATTGTTGTTATACTTTTTGCTCGTAAATTTAATTAACAGTATTCAACTACCTCCATTTCTGAACACTCTTGGTTTTCTTCATCATTTTCACCCATTCGGTCGTTGTTGTTGTATCCATTTAAAGTAACCAGAAATTTTTGGTTATTATTACTTTGTTGGAATAATGACTTTAAAACTCCAATGTGCTCATCTGTTACTTCGTGTGAAGAATCTGAAAAATAAAATTTTAATATGTTAATCTTTTCCTATAGGGAGTTTGAATATTGAAAATCATTACACAGTTGAACCCGAATTTGAGGTTAAGATAAACACATCATCCGATGAATTTTGGGTATAATCTCAAAGAACATTATTTTTGAATATATGATGGAAAAATATGTTATAATTCTGGATTCAAAGGTGCTGCACTCAAAAATAAAGTCAGATCAATTATACAACTAAAAAAAAAGTAACATATCTCCAAGATAAAAAATTTTTATTTTATTCGAAAGACCTTCCTCGCGTAGAAACTGACTTAAGGGAGATGGAATTTAAAAGTAAAAATTGAAATCAAACTGTAAAAATCTGTGGAAAGACACAAATCTCTCAGATGGATTTGTATTTACGTTTTTAAATTTAGAGTTAGAGAAATTTAAAGGAAAATTTAGAGTTTTTTGAAAGCAAAAAATGGAAAGAAGAAATGCACAAATATCGCTAACCCACCAGTTTATGAAAAACCATATGGAGAGAAAAAACGTGCATTTGACGTATGAATATTTAGGTGCTTCGAATATTTGGTTTAAGTTATACTTTAAAAGTTTGAGTTCATATTTTCAAAGGTTGGTTTCATACTTTTGTTATGTGACTGCAAGCTGTAGATTAATAGTTTGGAACCATACATTTAGTGTATAGTTTTAAAAGCAGTCCATGTTAAAAATGTTCGAACGTCACGCGTCAAATGTATATCCGAGCTCACGCTCGAATTGCTCAGACTCTCATACTATAATTGTATGGCACGCTCAAGCATTCAGCTCGCACATGCGCCTAGAGTAAAAGTATATGTAAATTATTTACTTTATTTATCATAAGTTTAAAAATATAGATTCCGAGTAAATTTTATATTAAATTATTGAAGTTTCTATATATAAAAAAATATCAAAGAAAATAACATTTTTTATAAAAATATTACCAAACACGCTTCTATGCTTGATCCCTCATACTATAAAACTATGTGGCCTAAGCATTCGAGGTATACAACCAGCCGTACATTAAAAGCCTGACAGCTATACATGTAAAGTATGTTAGCTACCAAGTTCATACAATAAATGTATGCAAATAGTGCTACTGCTCTATCATGTTGTTATACTTTTGTTCTACTGACTTCGAACTAAAAATGCTTGAATTACGTACAATCTGTATATAAAGCCCTTAACGGTGTTGGAGCATTTTCAAACCACTAAAAATTAATGTAAACTCACTCAAATCCGCTATTGTGTCCACATCTTAGCAATACACGGTGTTTGAGGCCGTAAAAATAATGTGTTTGAAGTGTCGTTTTTTTATCGATAATCTTTTGGTTGTACGACAGGGGCTGTCTGCTTATTTTCTGCAAAAACAAATTTGTTTGGCTAAAACGGGAATTTTTACAAGTGGTGAGACGCGGGTTAGAGGGGTGCGGGTGAGCAGTACACATTACACGTATTGCTAAGATGTGGACACAATGGCGGATTTTAACGCATTCCATAGATTTTGCTATTTTTCTGTGTTTGTTTACATTTTTTCGTCAAATGCTGCAACAGGCTTAAATATGAACTGTATGCATTTTTCATAAGTCTAATGTACGTTTTTTCTTTCCGTGCACTTTTGTAGTCCCCAAAAGAGCGTGAGCCTTAAACGTAAAATTTCAAACTTATTTTATTTTATCAATATGAGACAAATTTGACATTAGGTACACACCTGAGTCAGGCTGAGGGTGCCATCCTATGATAGCAGAAAACGTAAAGCAGAAAGCTGAAAATCATTAGAGTGAAAGAGAGAAAAAATCTGCCTGTCTCTTTCACTCTTATGATTTTCTGTTTTCTGCCTTGCGTTTTCTGCTGCCATGGAACAGACCGTTTTCTAGCGCTTCTCAACAAGAGCTGAGCACACTATAGATTATACCAAGTTGCTAGAACTATAGTTGGAAAGTGGAACTATATTACCAGAGCCTAAGGGATCCCTCTCTTTTCGAATTTCTTTAAGTTTCTCGATCAAAAATTTGTTTTGGGTAATTTTCACCTAAAATCTAGAAATAATGTTGTTTGGAATAGTCTTCAGTAAAAAGTTTGAAATAGTAAAAAAAATTGACCCTTCAACAAAAAACAACTCCAATGAAAAAAAAACGTTATAAGTCGTAGAAATTCAAGTGATATATTTCTGCAGTAGAAAATACTGTAGTTATACAAAAAATACTTAAAGTAATATTGCAGTAGGAAATACTGTTATTAATACATATGTTGAAAAAGACAATTTCATAAAATAAAACGATGCGCACCAAGTTTCGCAAATCTTTTGATGACTTCTTCATCAGTTATTTCAATGTCATGACGTTGTGTGCAACGATGCCATGTTTTCATGCGGCAAAGAGTGGAAAAAGAGCATTCAGAGCTCTCGTTTGTCATAGGAAGTATGAAGAACATGCAAAGATAAGTATGAATTAATCGGTATATATCGACATTGCCGTACTTCAATGATTCCAATTCAGTGGCTGGTAATTCATTACGTCCGAACTTTCGCTGTAACTCCCAACAGCATTGCCAGTGATTCAATTCACCTTTGAGCCTCAAACGTTGCACGATGTTGACATTATTTATAAGGCTCCCAAATCTTTTTATCAAACAATCAATAAGATTTTCAACTTCATTCTTTTTCAGATTAAATACTTGCCCTGGAAGCAGCGAACTTAATTGAAAAGCATCTGAAACTTCTGGAAATACGAGTCGTCAGATCTTCAGTGATAGTATCTAACAAAGGAATGTACATACATCACGACTCTATAGCAGTACTCTCAAACGGGGCACCCTGCGCGCGCAGCACGTGTTGGCTTCCTGGTAGAAAAATTCTGCAATTGACTGTAATCTGGCGCGCGATTCAAAATCGAATTAAATTGACCAACGGGAGAATTTCTCTAGCAGGAAGCCAACACCTGCTGCGCGCGCAGGGTGTCCCGGTTGAGAGCACTACTATATAGTAATCTTCACAAGTTCTCACGCTGAATTTTTCGCGTTTTTTTTTTTGTTGGCCACATGTTCTAGGCTTTCCTTCGTTGACGTCAAGTTTTTACGCTACTTTTCTCGCATTTGAATAAATCTGTCGAAAGTTTTCATCAGCTTTCTGTCTTCGATTATGAAACGTTACAAGTAGTGTATCTATAATTGTTGATGCTTCTGCCAAATCGATTTCGATTTGGTTTCTTTCTGGAGAACCACACTGAGCATATGACTGAGGAATAAAATATCACACAGACAAAAAGCCCGACAATGAATTTACATTTGCACAGAGCTGTAATGAGGACTGTTGCTTTTCCTACTAAATTGATATCATTGAAAAATACAGTAAAAGAAACTAGATTAGGTTTGGATTCCATTTTGCATATTTTGTAATTTTTTTTTAAATTGGTGAATAACTATGTGTATTTTAAACATGTTTCGCTAACCATAAACACATAATATATCACAATGTATGCTAAGTAATAGTGTTGCTACAGCGTCACTGCCTAACCCCGCCATGTGCATCGCGAGAACAGAAATATTATTCTTTTTAAAATTATATCTTTTGTACTAAATATAGGAATAATATAGGAATTGCCCATGTTAGCTATAGAAAATCCATGCAAAAAGCACTGAACATAATTAATAATATTTGCCTTCAGAAAAGGACGATTAAGCTAAAAATTGTAGCATTGTTAGATAACAATATAATTTTAGACAATTCGTAAGGGTTCGATTTCTGCACATCTACCTTAAAACGAATCGTCCAAGGGTAACTCCCGTGAGAGATAATTCCCCATCAGTTTGACTGTCATCTTTAGCAGTCCTAGAACACAAAGTTTCTTCTTCTATTTCAGAATCTTTAGTCATCAACTTTTTCAATATGATTCATCGACAGTTTATGAAAAGCATCCAAAAACGTCATGAATTCCTATGCAAGGTCCAACAGAAGAAGAATAGACGTAACGAAGTATGAGCGTAACCTGTGACAATCGAAAACTAAACAATCTTCTTTAATTACGTTGGAAATGAAATAAATCTACATAAAAATTCAATTATCACTTTAATGTTAAATAATCCATAATCTAAAAGGCGAACATTAAAAGATACACAAAACATAACAGAATTGACTTACCATACAAAAAGCGTAACTCTAATTTTTTTAAGCTGCATTTACATTTTTATCTAGAATTTATATATTACCTGAGTTTTCCCTAATAGATCTGAAGATTCATAAAAAAACGAGCGTGTAGAACTCAGCCCTGCATTACTCAATGAGTTGATTTTTGGTGGTTTTACATATGTAAGTTGCTCTTAAAGATACTTTTTGAGATCAGGCTCACAAATGTTGTCACCCGAATTGTTTTTGAACCTAAGCAACGCCCTGAAAATTCCTTCATTCTGCAAAGCTGTATTTAATAGTATACATTCATCGTCTCTATGTCCACGAAGTGCAATGTTTTGTCTGGCTGAAAAAATGATCCTCTTTACGATAGGGATGAGTCTTCCTCTTTCTCCTGTTTTTCCACAGTATTGTTTATACCGAGAAGATAATGAACTTTATATTGATGATTGTCATAGTTCCTCAGAAAGTCTTATCCCGTAGTCATCACACTTTTATGATACATATTTTAGGAGTGCAGTTCTAAAACGCTTTTTGTCCTCACTAAATTCTTAAAATTTGTTAATGGCTTCGTGACGATTACTCCAAGACGAACGTTTTCGCGATAATCTCTCATTTTCAGATATAAACCATGGATTATATTTACAGAAAAGGCCATTTTTCATATCGGATAACACCAGTCATTCTTTATGAGAATTCAAGTGTTAGTGCGCGGAGAGAAACCATCAATTCTAAACACTTCGCAAAATCCATGCTTAGAATCCTCGGAGCTTCACGTGCTGAGTATGTGAGTTTCATGTGATGAAACACATGAGGCATGGTTTTGATTACACCCGCTCAGCGTGGCTCACGTTCTGAGCATTGTGGGAGAATAATTCTCATCTCTTTACCAGAAACAATTGTCGTCGAGAAGAAAAAAGTATAATGTTTTTGGGAATCCAGTGATTCTCAACTAAATTTTCCTTCACGTGCTAATCAATCCCATGTCCTGAAAAATTACCCATGTTGTTGGAAACGTTCACGATCATTCCGATTGTGCAAGTACGGTGCAAGCCCCGGTGTGGTGGTCAGCACTGGTTCTACGGATTTTGGTGGGAATCGAATATAAAAGGAGGAGAAACAGCACTACAGATGTGGAACGAATGCATTTAAAGCTAAGGAAAGGTATAAAACAACGAAGACCACACTAAAGGTCGTTACGACCAGCGTCAACGAGATCCTAATTAGGATAGAATTTATCAGGAAAGCCGGTAAGAGCTGAGAGATAGACTCCTCGAAGATAATCAGACAGCGAGGGTAACTATCCTTGGAGTAGAAGAGCAGCAGGCTCCAATGACACCGAAGAATGGAGAACATATATGTGAACGTATGTTAAGTATATGTAAACGTACATGTATATGAATGTATACGTGAACATGGTTATAAGATTTTATTGTGTGTGTGTGTGTGTGTGTGTGTATTCTTAAAGAATGGGTCAGAGAGAGAATGAGCGAGCGAAGGCTACGTGTATACAAGCGAACATACAATGTTTATGGATTTATGCAGAGAGAGAGAGAGAGAGAGAAGATCTTTATACTCTGGTCAGGTATAGAGTGAATCTTCGGAAACGGTTCCAGAGAGAGACAGAAGAGAATTAGGGGTAGGCCATGTTTGAGCCAACATGCCCTCTTTGCCTGATTTGTGGCAATGGTGCCACCCTCTGGACATAAATCAGGTGATTCTTTGTTAGGTGGAAGTCAAGCACCGTCGACTCATTGGAAAAGTTTCGCAAGTTTCGAAACTAGTTGCGATAGTGATTGTAGGTGGCTCTTACGTCGAATTTCAGCAAAGTGGGAGGTGAGACTAGTGAGACTGTTGACAGGCCCATAAGTAATGTCACAAATTATTAATAGTAATAGTGAAAATCAGAGAAAATGGATAAAATAAATTTGAGTGTTTGTTGTGTGCTAGGTTGTGGTTCTAAACGAAAAAATCGGAAGGAAGTTCCTATTTACTGTTTTCCGTCAAAAAGTATCGGAAAATGGATTAGTGCCATAAAAAACGAGCACCTAGCAAACGTCAATACTTACCATGACATAACCTCAAAACAACTGTTTGTTTGTTGTTTGCATTTCTCTGAAGAGCAATTTATTTCGAAACAGAATGGCTCTTTATTATTGAAACCGGGTGCACTTCCGCATTTAAACCTTTCACGTGTGTCAATGGAAAATATAACAAATATTGACGTACACGATGATGAAAATGCTCGTTTCACATACAGTTTTCCATCAACATGCACGCTTTCTCCTTCAGTGGGTCAATTTCAAAATCCTGAAAAAGAAAACGTTGTTCCAGCTTTCCAAGAAGTAAGACTGAGTTCTTTGCATTTCGAAAATGTAAGTAATGCATTTTTTATTGCTTGTTTATAGAAATAATTCATTGTTGTATCTAGAATGAAAATAAAATAATTAATTTTGAAATTAGAGGTTTTATGTATTTCCGTCAATAGTGAAAATTGGTTTTTTTAAGCTGGAGAACATGAACTTAAATAAAGCAGCGTTAAAATTGGATCCACCTACGAAGGAAAAGTGTACTGCAGAATCAGGGATTATGGAAGCACTCAAAATTGTCGAAGAAGCAGACAATATTCCAGAGTCAAAATACACATGAATACCAAATCGTATGCGCACTATTTTTTCGAGAAGTGAGATAGAATCTTTCTCACCAGGTAAAAGAAAGATCTTCAAAGAAGTAGATAAGCAGCGAAAGAACAATCAAAAGCTTAGAAAGATGGTGAAGAGGTATAATTCTTGTCCACATATTATCAGTGTTGTTAATGTCCTCAACAGTTTCTCAAATTTTGATACAAAATATTCGAAGCAGAAGTGATTTTCATGAATTTAGTAGGTACAAAGTTTCAAATTTTCTTTTGAATGTTTATTTTTAAAAAACGACAAATATCAATAATATTCAATTCCATTATTTTTACAATAAAATTAAAAAAATTAAATTTAGAAGTTAGTGCGTTACTCTAATAAAAAAATTAAGTATTGAAATTGTAAATAGTCTGTCTAAATTTAGGCAAAAAATATTGAGTCACCTAGAACGTTTTTTATATTTTAAAATTAAATTTATATTGTAGTTGTTATAAGCTGTGCTTCGTATTTATAAATTACAGTTAGCACTTATAGATTATAAAATTGTAATAATAATATATGGCAAACGTTCGAAGAGTATTACAGATAAACTAACATCGAAATCACTGACAGTACGAGACAACGGCTGAAGGCAGCAGCTTCATCAGCAAAATCCGAAAAAGAGCTGGCCGTAGTTTTAATGTGGGATGAACTGCTCTTAGGACTTGGATTGGAATACGACGAAAAACTTGATAAAATAGTCGGATTTGAGGATTGCGGAACTGTACGGGCTGATAGATTCGCAGACTATGCCCTAGTTTTTATAATTAGGAGCATTGAAACTGGAGACAATTTACCAGTGTGTTTCAATTTTTACGACAGTGCAAGAACCAATGAATCTACTATAAATCAGCTTATAGAGGAAACAAAAAGAAAAAAAGGCAAGTTGATAAGGCAACCGTACGTTGCTTCCTTGAATCCCAAGCAATCACTCCACCACTTATAGAGAAAGCGTAGCCTGTAAAGGAGCGCCTATCATCAATAGAGCCTCCCCAATCCGCATCCACATAGCCCACCAGAGGACTACTGTCACGCTTGTAGAAGATTCCGTAGTCGTCCGTGCCACTGAGAGGTAAAGCAGACTCCCGATTAATTCTCGATAAGGTGGTTTCTCACCTTCTGACTCGGACCATGCATCACCTTTGATGAGTTTCGTACCGACTTCTAAAGGAGTTGAGACGGGGTTACATTTTTCCATCCCGAATCTTTTAAGGATGTCTGTGATGTATGTCTTCTGGTTGATAAAGATTCCCTCGTCGTTCCTGATAAAATCCATTCCTAAACATCGTTTAAGGTCGCCAATATCCTTTATCTCGAAGAGATCTGATAATTCACGTCCAAATCGTGAAATTTCTTTGAGATCTTTAGACATTACAAGAATGTCATCGACGTAAATGACGACGATCACCAATTCCTTTCCGTGTCTCAAATAAATACAGGGATCTGCTTTCGTTGGATTCAAGCCTAAACTCCGCAATTATTTGTCAAATCGTCTGTACCAAGCACGACCAGCCTGTTTTAAGCCGTATAAAGCTTTTTTCATGAGACAGACCGCGAAAACCATCGACATCGGACCATTCGTCTTCACTGTTGACGTCGTCAAATATCTCTGAATTTTCTTCATTGATCTGGTTGTTAGAATTTTGTTTATTAACAAGATCAATTTGGACAAATGTTTCGCTGTCCTCAGCTTCGTTAACATTTCTCGATGAATTTGATGACTTTCGAAGGTCGATCTTTTCCGGACGAAAGTCTTCGTGATCCTTGATCGAACAAACAGGAATTTTGTCCAAAAAGGTCACATCTCTTGATATTTCGATTCTTCTTTCTTCTGGCACCCAAATTCTGTATCCTTTCGATTCCAAGCTGTATCCCACGAAGATAGATTCCTTTCCTTGATTTTGGCTCGATTTTTCATTTTCCAGGAGATCTGTCAAGAATATAGACCTCACTTCCAAAGCGTTCAAAATTGGCCACATCCGGAGGTTTTCTAAACCAAGCCTCGTATGGAGTTCTTCCATTTAGCTTACTCGCTGGTGATCTATTGCGTATTAAATTTGCCGTATTTACAGCTTCCGCCCAGAACGATGGTGGCAATCCTGATTGTATCAGTAAACACCTAGCCATTTCCATCAATGTTCTGTTTCGCCTTTCAGCAACTCTATTCTGCTGTGGATTATTAAGCACAGTCAACCGTCTTGATATTCCATACTTTTGGAGTAATTCGTCAAAAATTTTGTTATCATACTCCTTTCCGTTATCAGACTGCAAACACTTTACCTTCTTTCCCTTCTGCGTGTCCACCAAAGCTCTAAAAATGTCAAATTCATTTATGATTTCATTCTTGTGGCTGATAAATTTTACTTCACACCATCTGGATGAATCGTCAATGAAGGTGACAAAATAAAGTTTCTTTGCGTGTGACTCAACACGCATTGGACCACAGACATCTGAGTGAATAAGCTCTCCTACTTCTGTCACTCTTTCGGATACTTTAGGAAATGGACCGCGACAGATCTTCCCCTGGAGACAAACACTGCACTCGAAATCTTCGTTGATGACCTTGACGTCGATTCTTAGAATGGATCCAGTCCTAATTGCCTGGCGAAGAGATTGAGCATTCAGGTGTCCCATGCGAATGTGCCAATCTTCTAGAGAATTTTTTTTCAGAATTCTCTCTGCGACATCTGTTTCGAAGATGTTCTTGCACTTGGGAACATTAAAATCTCGGAGAAAATATAAATCTTTTTCCCATTTTGCGGTAAGAAATACGTTCCCGTCGCAATTGATAACCTCGGCCTTGGTTTTACTAAACAACACATTATGTCCTTTGTCAGTAATTTTTCCGATCGAAACGAGATTCGTGTGCAAATCTGGAACGTATAAAGTGTCACTCAACGTAATTACTTTTCTCTCACCATTTACCTTTTTTACAGTTTTCACAGTGCCTTTACACAAAATGTCAGTAAACACACTGCTACTAGCGAGACCTAGCTTTCCGCGATTGCCAGCTTGATCTATTTCTGTGAACGAATTGACATCCTTGCACATATGGGATGTGCACCCACTATCAAAACACCAAGTGTCACAATCCACACTATTTCTGATTTTGAAAACTTTGGCTTCTGACGTATCCGGTGACGCGAATAGACTCACGTTTTCAGCATTATTTACAGATTGTCCTGTAGGCTTTTTCACACTTTTGCAATTTCTCGCCCTATGTCCTATCTCACCACATTTGAAGCACTTCATTTTTAAATCCTTTCTCGCATTTTCATCTTTATCCCCCTTGCTATACTTGCTTCGTTTAAATTTGTTTCCAAATTTTCCCGCAGCCATCGCATTTTGTATTAGATTTTGACGTACATCTTTTCGAGCATCGAATTCTTCCAAAATTTTTATCCGAAGTGTTTCAAGAGATGGTAGTTCATCGCGTGACGACATGGCGTACCGAAAATTCTCTAAGTTTTCCGGCAAGCTACGCAGAAGTAAAACAACCAATAAATCCTTATTTATTTCGACCTCCAATTCTGACAACTTATCTACCGTATCGAAAAAATCCTTAGAATGATCTTGTATGTCGTCGCTATCTTTCATTTTCAAGGACATCAGGTGATTCAAGAGCGAAACTTTTCGTACTGGACCCTTAGACTGATAAATGTTCTCTAACTTGGTCCATATTTCTCGCGCGGATGCACAACTTTTTATCTGTTTAATTTCTGTTGGGCTAATTGTGAGCACAATGTCCGATTGCGCCTTCAAATCAGCTTCTTCCCATCTATTTGCTTCTTGTTGAGATGCTGCATTGCCTTCTACAACCTCGGGTTTAACAATCCTGCCACTTACATAACCCCACGCGTCGTTCTTGATGAGAATCGCACGCATTTGAAGTTTCCAAGTGTTATAATTGTCTTAATTTAGCACTTCGAATCTTATACCGCTCGCGTTCATCTTGACGATGCACTTGCAAGCACGTTGAAAGAAAGAAAATCGACGCTAACACTCGAGTCTTTATATCAACAAGAATTTTCTATAATTTAATGAGCCCATAACCTGTTCGCAAAGGTTAGGTAAGACGCACACATTAATATAGACACAGTACACAAAAAAAGGAACAAAGTGATTTATTAGTTAGAACGTGTTTAAACATACAAAAGGTATTTGCTGTAAAGCGATCTAGAATCAACTAACTGTAAGAACGTAAGATCAATATAATACAGATCTGCCCTAGCGCCCTCTACACACGAACGTTAGAGGTTGGACCAAACACTTATATGGTAAATAAATCCAACAGGTTGGAACGTTGGAGCCAAAGAACTGCTGCGGATGCCTATAGAGGGGAGAGTTATCGGAGAAGCATTCGGTTATTTTAATATATTATGCGAGTCGTTTAACGGTAAGACTCTTCATGATGAGAAGAGTATTTATAGAACCCTATATAGTGATAATGGTTTTCATGCAGATTTTTTACTGACGCTCCAATGTGGCTCCAAAAAATGTTATCAATACTTTGATTTCCTATCTTTTGTGTCACGCTCAGTTTATTTTGTATTATTTTATTATTAGTATGATTTATTATTATTTTATTTCTAATTATCCTAACTTTATTTAATTTTAATTCGAATGACACATTTAAGAACCTAAGTATATGTATATACTCACTAACACATACGCAAGAAATTGTAGTTCAAATAGTGATTGTACGCGGCGCTAGTTCGGACTTTACGCGGCCACGATTTTAGCATTGAGTCAACGGTGCCTGGTGGAAGTAGTTCCCCAGGTTAAAATCATTCCAGTTTTGCCCAAGATACATCGATTATGAGCCAGCGTATCCTTTAGCTAGATGTACGGCTTTAGTGGCACCTGCCAGTCACACACCTAGTAGTTTTCACCCGGAGAAGATGTCCAGGTTCGTGCCGCTCATTCTACTATGGTAGCACCTGCTAGTGGAGAGATCAGCTCCGCTCACCAAGTGCAGACTTCGCTGCTCCTCAGAGAACTGATGGAACCAGTGATCGCATATTTGAAACGCCGACCGACGTAACAACTGTACCTCTATGTCCGTGTGACTAAGAGTAGGAGACCGACTCGAAGATTGTCGAAGTTGCACGATTTCGATCCGAAAACTTCGGAAAACTCTATAGGCGGTCTTCGTTATCTCGAACCGTGATCTATCTCTCCAACTGTACTTAGGGGGAAATTTTGGTTTGGAAAAAACTGTCGAATTTAATGATTCACACGATTCTTAGTTTATGCGACAATTTTGATTTTATGCTTTTTCAGATACAGAATATTAATATACATTTATTTATTTTTATAATTATAATTTATTTATATTTATAATTAAAACAATTAAAAATAGAATCACCTCGACTATTTTTTTTTTTCGTTTTTTATATTATGGAAACAAATAGTCTCATATTTTTTATTTCGCCGTCAAATGCAAAATTTTTAACAACTGGAGTAGAATAAATTGAAAATTTTCAAAAATCTTCAAATTCATAAACCATTTCTTACAAAATAATGAAATTTTCAGGTAATGAAAACGATTACGTAAATGCACATAGCCTTTAATTTAAAAAAATATTTTTTTTTTTAATATAAGATATGTACAATTGTTTTAAATAAATAGCAAACTGAGGCATCTTTATATATCCTCCGACAATATTTTTATTCTTTCTTTTATCCTTTTACAATACTAGCTTCCAACGTAAAAAGATACATAAGTGACATTGTCGCTTAGGTCGATTTTTCCATTGGTAGGTTTAAGGGAATAACCCTAAACCACAATGTCACACAGAGAGAAAAATCAGTGTTTGAAACGACGGAAGGGCATCGTAGCTTCAAACGACGATTCTTCGTCGTCTGAAACTACGAAACTCTTGCCTGAATATTGCTGAATGTAACACGCCAAGCGCAAACATTTCGATATGGGTGGGGCTTATTTTTGGTTGTAGCTCGATCTGTGTTTCAAGCCACGATCCACGTCGTTTCAAGCGACGAAGCGATTCGTAGGATGAAATCACGATTTTGTCGTTTTAAGCTACGATTCTCGTCGTTTTGAACGACGATCAAGACTCATAGTTTCAAACGACGAATAAGCGTAGTTTCAAACGCTGATTTTTCTCTCCGTGCACTTATGTATCTTTTTAGATTGTACGGCAGGATAATGTTGTATGTTTTACCGTTGTGTGTTTTTTAAGTTGGAGCTTATTATAAATTCCTACAGTATATTGTTTTCAATGCAAATGATGAATCAATATTTAAAAGCTGTTTGTAGTTCAAAATACAATCAATTAAGAAATTCATGCATTTAAACGTTCACAACTTTGTCACAATTTTGTGAATATTTTCAAGAAGGTTATTTACAAAATAACCTTTTATAAGATGTGAACGTTTAAATGAACGAATTTTTTAATTGACTGTATTTTAAACTACAAACAGCTTTTAAATATTGATTCATAATTTCCATTGAAAACAATATACTGTAGGAATTTATAATAAGCTCAAACTTAAAAAACATAAAACGGTGAAACATACAACTTTATTGTAAGAGGGTAAAAGAAAGAATAAAAATATTATCGGAGCATATATAAAGATGCATCAGTTTCCATAAATGCTATTTATTTAAAACCTTTGCATATATCTTATATTTTAAAAAAATAATAATTTTTTAAATTAAAGGCAAAATTAACGTCAAAATTTTCATTACCTAAAAATTCATTATTTTATAAGAAATGGTTTATGAACTGGAAGATTTTTAAAAATGTTCAATTCATTCTATTTTTAATTGTTGTAATTATAAATATAAATAAATTATAATTATAAAAATAAATAAATATATATATTTATTTATGTATATTTATAATAT